>JAVJIF010007320.1:0-232653 GCA_038442645.1 Agave tequilana | reverse complement strand
GTACCTATATCAAATAATTGAATGGTTGATTTTGGTGCCCATATTTTCTTGGGTCCTAATACGTTAGTGTTTCGAACCCAAACATGATTATTCATACTTTTATATGATCATATAAAATTTGACTAAAGACCAGTCCGGCTACAATAAGTACATTTTATAATTCTTTCATATTTAAAAGCATAATAAGCATATGGTTTATGAACATGTGATTTGTGAACATGTGGTATTTTAGCATGATTGACATGTAATATGTTAGCATGATGAATATGTGAAGTTTTAGCATGTAATGGTTTATCATGTTTAACATGTGAAGTGTGCATATGTTTCTTTGAAAATATTTCTTCTAGTTTAGTATTGTTAAATTTACATTCTTTTAAAACATTTTTCAAATTATTTATTTTAGTTTTTAACATAGAACTCTTATTTTCATCAATTTTAGGATATTTAGTTTTGCATGCAACTCTATAGGCATCAAAATCTCTTTGTGTTGAAATAATAGTGGAAGATAATTCATCATTTTCTTTTGTAAAAATAGCAATTTGGTTGTTAAGTGTTTCATTTTGCTTTTTCAATCTTAAACAATCTTTCTTCTTAGAATCATAATTTTCTGAAAGTTCAATGAAAGCTTGTAATAACTCTTCTTTGCTTATTTTAATATCATCATAAGATGGTTTAGAAGTTACCTTAGGTGTGTTTGCCATGAAACACATGTTAGTCGTATCAACTTCATCTTCGGATTCACTTTTCGAATCTCAAGTGGCTTTGAACGCCTTCTTTACAAATGGCTTCTTTTGCTTCATGGAGATAGATATCTTGTTCTTGAAATCTGGACATTCGGCTATGATATGTCCAGGTTTCCGACAGTTATAGCATGTGATCTTCTATTCCTCCTTCCCTTCCCATCGCCTTATATAGTTGAGCTTTTTCTTGTGGTACATTCTTTTTACATTTCTCACAAGAAGAGAAAGCTCTTCATTATATTCTTCATCTTCTACATCATCGAAGTTAATGGAGGTAGGCTTGAAAGTAATAGACTTTTTCTTTTGAGACGCCATTTCTTCTCTAGCCTTTTTCTCCATCTCATGAGTCTTAAGGTTACTAATAAGACTGATGAGCTCCATCTCATCTTTGTCGTTTAATTCCTTCTAGGTGGTAGTTTTGATTTCCTGTGATGAAGGGAGTGAACAAATTACCTTACGCACCTTTCGGTCGTTGTTGATTTTACCACCTAGAGAAGTAAGAGCATTTGTGATTTTAGTAAACTTAGTAATCATATCATTAATAGATTCTTTTCTTGCATTCTAAAACTTTCATATCGGAAATGCAAGAGATCAATTTTAGCTCTCTTGACTTGTGATGTTCCCTCATTAAAGTGTTGCCAAATCTCATAGGCAGATTTGCAATGGATAACCCGTGTTAAGTCATCCTCATTTAATGCTAAAAGCAAGGCATTTTTAGCCTTCGAATTTGCATCAACTTCCTTGGAGGTAAGATCGGACCAAGTGTCCTCCTCACCTATAGGTGCACTATAGGGTTTGGTCAAAAGACTTATCAACTCGGCTACCTAGAGATTGCAAAAATATGTTAATTTTCCATACGGGAAAAGTTGAGTCCATCAATTTGGGTGGGGTCTTAATGTTATCGGCCATCTTTACTAGTAGATGAATGAAGATATGAAAATTGTGATTAGCAACTTATAGGATCTCTCTAAGGATGTAAACCAAAAACTAGAGTCCTAACTCTGATACCAATTGAAATCACACCTAGAGGGGGGTGAATAGGTGTAATGCTAATTAATGCACAAATTAAAAATGAGATGATGCAACGATCACTCAAAGCAAGATTAGAAACCGAATATCCCGTGAAGGGCTCTGAACTTCTTCCTCGTGATTCGTCTAAATAAGAGTTTGAGGTGCGCAATGCAAGAGATAGATCGACAATATAAGAATGAATGAATAGAAAGTAAAAAAACACAAGTAAACCAATCGCGAACACAGAGATTTGTTTCGAGGTTCGAGCACCCAGCTCTACGTCCCCGCCTTCACCCAGAAGGATTTTCGATCCACTAGAATTTCACAAAGGATTACAATTACTAGGGAGTACCTAACTCCTCAATCACACTTCTCTAGTCCAGAGATAGTGTAGCCACTGATTGAGCTTGAACCTGCACAAAATACAGTATTTCAAAACTTTAAAATAAAGAGTGCAAGTACTCAATTCTACCGCAATAGCAACTGGCTATGCGGGTTGTGATCCACAAGGAGGGACTAGCGATGGAAGCTTTTTATTAAGTCTTCTTTTAAGATACAAAGTTTAGTTAAAGTTCTTCTTTAGTTCTTTAAAAGAAAAGGAGAAAAAATTAGGTTAAAGTTAAGTGAGGAAGAAAGTGATAGAATAAGAAGGTGGAGAAAAATAGAAAATGATTATTTACAAAGAAATTGAAAATGGAAAGAAGTGGGTGTTGTTGGTGTTCTAAACTAAAGAATAAAAGAAAGAAAGAAACTAAAATTCTTACTTCTTTTTGCCAAATACCTACCTTGAATCTTTTGCAATGATGTTACCTTGAAGTGAGGCAATCAACGTATAGCCCATAAGAGTTAATTCCCGTTTCGTCCACATTATATCATCAAGACGTTGCAAGTATGAAGTGATACAGAATGAAACTCAAAATCCATCGTCATGAGCTATCGGTGGTGGTACTCGCAAAGGCAAGGCTCTTTCTATGCTTTTAGATTCACTTGGAGAGCAATTGTACAAAAGAAGAAAAGTAGAGAAGAAGAAGAAGAACACAAAAAATAAAGTATATACAAAAGGAAACTATAGATCGATTTCATAACAATAAGAGAAAAGAAGGAAATCTTACACCGGTGTCACTCTCAGCACAAACTTCGTTCTCGTTCTCCTATGAAACTTTGATCTCCTCTGATTTACATAAATAAAACTAAAATTACATGAAACGAAAAACAAAAACCTACACTAAAAAAATGAAAAAATGGACTAAATCCTATCTCTCTATGGTCGTCCCCTGGAGGCTCTGAAAATCCCAATATTTAGGCAAAACCCAACCTATAAGAGCGTATGAAGATAGGGGGAGCAAACGCTCCCCCTAACTCACCAACAAAGCCGCGAAAACGCGGCTTTGGCCACATTTCCACGGCCAGGGTGTGGCCAGGTGGCCACATCCTGTTGGTGGTGCTCGCCGGTTTCTCGATTTGTATTTATCTTTATCTGGATTTGCAGTTTATGTCCGGGATTTTGACGAAATGGCCTTTGATCCTTGGCTTCAACCGATCGATTTGTAGGGATTTGTCTAAATAAAGGGTTTCAACCGATCTGAACCGACCTGATCTGCCCTGATTTACTGAGTTCGAATTAATTCTGATTTAATTCAGAATTTGATGGGCTTTGGGCTCATTTCTCTTTACTCTCCTTTAGGAATGGGCCTGCAAATAAATTAAATATTTAATTAGGAAAATGCAGAGTTTATTCTATAATAAGTAGGAGAATATGATAATAAATGTGCAATATTAGTGACCAATCACACCCCAATACCTATCTTTTGCTCGTCCTCGAGTAAAACAACTAAACTATACTAAGGATTATTAGACCACTTTCGCAGGTCACTCGATTGCACTGAGCATGTGCAACAAGCCATTAAACCTCTAGGTTTCCCCTAGAGGACGAGTTTTGTTTCGTGAGGGTTTTCAGTGAATTACACCCACAAAATGCATAAAGAAAAGAGAAATAAAGAGTTAGTATTTTGAAAAGCATTTGAAAGAGAAAAATATTTGAAATATAATTGTAAGATTTAAGTAAACTATAAGTTATAGGAAAACTGAATTTTTCATTTCTAAACTTAGTCTCTATTCAAAAATTTGTTATCAATCAAAGTAAGGAGTCAAATTGTACTTTCATTTAGTCTATTACTTTACGCTAAGTCATATGCACCTTGTGACCGTGAAAATTTTGACTAAGGGTTCATTAACTCTAACTCTTATGCCTTATTTATTTATATATATTTTTTGTGATATTATTCCTTAGTTCTATTAGGCTTCTAAGTGCCCATGTAACGAGCCTTTAATCGATGACTCCAAACCAAACGGTCTTAGGGCACCGGGTGAGAAAACACCCAAGGACTTAAGGACTCGAGCAAACAAGGCTACAAAACTAAGGATTTTATTATATGAACCCCTTTTAGGTGTGAATACTTATGCTTTATTAGGCACAAATACCCAGCTTAATCAGAGGATTTATATATATATATTTCTCAAACTTATCTAATCATCTTTCACATAAATACTAAGGCTTGCTTAGGCCAAAGTACCTAGCTAATCAATAATTAGATTTGTTCATCTTTCATAGATATTTTTTTTTTTTTCTTTTTTTTATATATAAGGCATAAGAATCTTTGTTTTTGGACCCTAGGTGTGTAAGTGTATGAAGTATGCATATTTCATTAAGGTAAAGATCAAGACTAAATTACTTTGACAAATTATCTTCCTAACCCTAAAAATCAAACAAATAATCTTATTTTGACAAATTTAAGAAATCCTAATTTGATTTTCCTATTCCTTAAAATTGACTTAATTTTTTACAAAAAAAATATGTCAAAATATTGTTCTATTTTCAAAAAGTTTTTAAAAGTAAAGAAATTTTTTTTAAAAAGAAAAACCTAAGTTATGTTAGACCCTCCCCCACACCTATCTCATGCATTGTCCTCAATGTATGAATTAATGCATGGATGCATGAAAAAAAGATAGGGAAGGAAAATACTACCTAAGGTGGTAGTTCCGGTGGTGGTCTGATTGGTCCACGAAATGCGGCCCAATCGACTTTGCATGGAGTTCGGAGGAACCCACCAAAAATCTCTATAATATAACCCATTAAAATGATGTATCCATGAAGGATTTTTATTAAAAATTTAACCCCATCTAATTTCCAAATTCCATAATTAATTTCAGAGTCAAATTTGTCAACCGCCTTGTCCCAAAATGGAGTGTGAAAAGATAGAATGATTGACTTGGACTCAGGAAGTACTGGAACTAATACCGACTCAGGAAAGTGACTTAAGTCAAGTAAAGGTTCAGGAGTCGAGATTGGCTCAGAAAGTGGGTCCAAATCAAGAAGTTGAAACTCAAGTCCACATTCAGTTTCCCACAATAGAATGTGACTAATATTTGTGATTCAAGTTCAAGAATGACAGGTGTGGGAATCAAAACTGACTCTAAAATATTACTCAAGTCGGGTAAAAAAAAGGAGTCAATATTGATTCAAAAATTTGAACTAGATCACAAATTTAAGAATCTAGGTCACATTTCTCATTGAGTTTAATTTCGTAAAAATGAGAACTTCCAATTTGTCAATAGGACTTTCAAAAGTGTAAAATTGGTCAAGTTCAATATGATGATCATCAAAGATGGGTGATTCAATTTCATGATGAATTGGCACAGGATCCAATGTTGACTCGGAAAAAAGATTGAAATCAGGTGAAGATACCGGAGTCATATTGAATCAGGAAGTAGAATTAAATCACTAAGTTGAGGTTCAGGATCATATTCATTCTCAGGAAAGGAATAACTTGCCAAACTGTCAATATCATTTTCAAAATTTAGAGTTTGGGCAAGTTCAAATGATTGTTCTGAAATGGAACCTTGATTTCCAAAACAACATGACTCTTTGGCTCTAACAGAATGGTTAGTTACATCAGAACCGGTCAAACGGTGAGAACGTAGAGTTTGGACCATCATATCTATGTCACGATTACGATCGTTTTCAGCCTGAGTCATGGCTTCAAGCATCTTTTCATAGTTGATTGGTTCATCATATTGTTGTGATTGAAAAGATGAAGTGTTATTTTGGAATTGGTGGTGAAATTGTGAGTCCGTCAAATTTTGTGATTGTTGTTTGGACTCACGCATACTCATTTCCGAAATTGATGGTTTTTAATTTTGGACTTGTGGAGCTGAGTATGAATCCTGAAAATATTGTGGACAAGGTGGATAAGGAGGACAAGTGATTGAAAATTGGACTAGGGGGAGGTGAATCCCCATTGACTCTGTGAAGAGTTAAAATTATTCTGGAAATTATGGTCATAAAATTGGGGGCATGGGTTATATTGATTCGGATAAGACAAATTCGGCACACTAGGTTGGTTAAAGTTATGATATGCCAGGTTGGTAATATCTGAAAAAGAGGTTGGTGTGTAATATGAATTACTATTAAAATTGAAAAAAATGTTATTATAAGTCATATCACACAATAAAATACAAATAAAGAAAAAACAAACAAATAAGCAAACAAATAAAAAGAAAAAAAATCTAAACTAAGTTAAGGTAGACCTATGACCTAGACGACTCCTAACTGGTTAAATTGTCCACGGGAGGTATAATGTAGACTTTGACCACAAGCTAATCAGCCAGGTCAGGGCAAGATTGGTGGGAGGTTATCCGTCAAAGACGTTTCTTAATTAAGTAACCACCAACCTTCGGGCTTTCGGCCCTTAATCCCCTTCCTAGACACTGATTTGGCAGGAGTCAAATTCCAACACCTTTCCCCCTTAGGATAATCTCCTAATTGAGTCCGAGATGTCCCTAGGGCCAATGTCTACTCATTTTTAGTTAGGCTTGGGTTAGTGAGTGAGGAGATTATTTGTGGGCTAAGGGAGGGTATTGACTTCCCCACCTTATCTTGTTTATAGGACAAGCCCTTAAGATTGATTTAGTGCAGTGTACAAGAAAAGTAACACTTAAGCAATGTAAACAATCCAAAAGTGTTCTTATACTAGATGCTATGCACACGTACCTTTGCTCCAGAACTCTTCAACAGTAATGAAAAATGTAATGAAATAGACGCGTGCCTAAATGCAAAGTCTAAATCATTTTTTAGCATTTACAATCAACTTTTACTGTTGTGTTAGAAATATATATGCAGTGAGTCAAACAATGAGATAAATGCTACAGAAATTCAGATTTTTAATTCAGCCAACCTGCAAAAATACAGGTTAGTAGTTCACTCAGTTTTACCACTAGAATGTAGCAAATCTGAGGGCTTCTTGGCTCTGCTTTCTTAAGCAGAGTCCAAGGCCACTTATGTGTCCACTGCAGCAAGAATTCCTTGTTGTTAATATCTGTACAAAAAATAAAGAAGAAAGTTAACGAAAAATGTAAACTTTTAAAGAGAGTAACTTACCGTCCCTCCCCGACAATGGCGCCAAAATTTGATTGAGCTTGAACCTGCACAAAAATACAGTATTTCAAAACTTTAAAATAAAGAGTGCAAGTGCTCAATTCTACCGCAATAGCAAGTGGCTATGCGGGTCGTGATCCACAAGGAGGGACTAGCGATGGAAGCTTTTTAGTAAGTCTTCCTTTAAGATACAAAGTTTGGGTAAAGTTCTTCTTTAATTCTTTAAAGAAAAAGAGAAAAATTAGGTTAAAGTTAAGTGAGGAAGAAAGTAGTAGAATGAGAAGGTGGAGAAAAATAGAAAATGATTATTTACAAAGAAATTGAAAATGGAAAGAAGTGGGTGTTGTTGGTATTCTAAACTAAAGAATAAAAGAAAAGAAAAGAAACTAAAAATTACTTACTTCTTTTGGCCAATACCTACCTTGAATCTTTTGCAATGATGTTACCTTGAAGTGAGGCAATCAACGTATAGCCCATAAGAGTTGATTCCCATTTCCTCCATATTATATCATCAAGACGTTGCAAGTATGAAGTGATACAGAATGAAACTCAAAATCCATCGTCATGAGCTATCGGTGGCACTCGCAAAGGCAAGGCTCTTTCGATGCTTTTAGACTCACTTGGAGAGCAATTGTACCAAAAGAAGAAAAGTAGAGAAGAAGAAGAAGAACACAAAAAATAAAGTACATACAAAAGGAAACTACAGATTCGATTTCATAACAATAAGAGAAAAGAAGGAAATCTTACACCGATGTCACTCTCAGCACAAGCTTCGTTCTCGTTCTCCTATAAAACTCTGATCTCCTCTAATTTACATAAATTAAAACTAAAAATTACATGAAAAGAAAAACAAAAATCAACACTAAAAAATGGAAAAATGGACTAAATCCTATCTCTGCATGGTCGTCCCCTGGAGGCTCTGAAAATCCCAGTATTTATAGGCAAAACCCAACCTATAGGAGCGTATGAAGATAGGGGGAGCAAACGCTCCCCCTAACTCACCAACAAAGCCGCGGAAACGCGGCTTTGGCCGCGTTTTCGCGGCCAAGGTGTGGCCAGGTGGCCACACCCTGTTGGTGGTGCTCCCCGGTTTCTCGATTTGTATTTATCTTTATCTGGATTTGCAGTTTATGTCCGGGATTTTGACGAAATGGCCTTTGATCCTTGGCTTCAACCGATCGATTTGTAGGGATTTGTTCTAACTGGTTTTCAACCGATCTGAACTGACCTGATCTGCCCTGATTTACTGAGTTCGAATTAATTCTGATTTAATTCAGAATTTGATGGGTTTTTGGGCTCATTTCTCTTCACTCTCCTTTAGGAATGGGCCTGCAAATAAATTAAACATTTAATTAGGAAAATGCAGAGTTTATTCTATAATAAGTAGGAGAATATGATAATAAATGTGCAATATTAGTGACCAATCAGCCACAAGTACAATAATCACTTGGTGATCAAAAGATCTCAAACTCTATTTTGAAAAACTTTTCTTTACAAAATCCTAGAGAATAATATGTAGGATTGAAGCTCAAGTTTGTAAGAGAAAATAAAACAAAGTAGAAGAAAGATTTGATTTAAAAACTTCAGAAATAAATCATAGATTAGAGCACAAAAACTGAGAGTAAAACACTTCTTTTAAGAATTCTCAAACTTTGAAATCTTTGCAATAGTTGTTGTAATTCACCTCAACCCCAACCACCCCTATATATAGGATTTAGGTAGGGATTAAAGGGTAAATGTCTATTTGGACTAATCAGGAATAATATGACCAATATCCAGCCTAAAACCATGTTTTAAGATAAAAACAACGTTTTAAAATAGGTTAAAAAACTAACCGTTTGGCCAGAAAAGCTAAGCACGGTCGACCGGCCGGTCAACCGATTTTCGAAAATTATGAGCGTTGGCTTACTCCGATCGACCGCCCCGATCGACCATCCCAAACTGAGAGTTTGGGTCTGTCAGTCGGTCGACTGCTCGGTCGACCGTCATGGGGGTCCGGTCGACCGCCCAGTCAACCAAAGAACACGCACACATGCACACCCCAATGGGTCAGAACTGCGGTCGACCGTTCTGACCTGTAGCAGAGCCGGTCGACCGCGCAGTCGACCGCAACAGGTCATAAGCGCGGTCTACCGTTCTGACCTGTAGCAGAGCCGGTCGACCGCCCCAGTCGACCGCAACAGGTCATAAGCTGAAAAACCAGTTAGAAATTTGATTTGAAGATATGTTATTTTCAAAGAAATTTTTGTAAAGGCTTTGTAAAATACAATAAGCTAAGTATACATATACTGAAATAGGACTTAAAGTATTTAACAAGAGTCAAAAATAATCTTTTGAAAACACGTGCAATTTTGTGTGTGTAGGGTATTAAACTTCAATACTACATACTATTCTTTAACAAACTAACAACACAAAGATCCATAGGTAGGCGTCTCTGAGCCGCGTTACTGAGCTAGAGTCTCTTATCCTATGAGTGAGTCATCTTGAGCCATCAACCTTGTCACATGCTTGAGAACGCTTGAGCCATCAAGACTTGTACAAACCTGAAATTCATTCTAGAACCTCTATTAGTACCAAATAGTTTTTATATGGTTTGTTATCATCAAAACGCATAAACTGGAGAGTGTAACCTTTGGGCCAACATATGTATCTCTACCGCTCCATGTGGATAAGCTTGTATTACTTTGAATGGTCCCGACCATCTTGAGCATAGTTTTCTAGAAATAATCATAGTCGAGAGTTGAAATGGAGCACCTTTTGACCTACTCTAGATCACACCTCGTGATATGCTTGTCATGCCACATCTTTCCTTCTCTTATAAATTCACGCGTTCTCACATGCATTGTTGTTAAACTCATCCATCTCAATGAGTTATAACAATCGTTTCTCTCCCATTATATGTAAATCAAATTTAGCAACTTCATCACCCAAGATGCTCCATCGGAAGGTGGCAAGCTTTACCATAAACCATATGATATGGGGACATACCAATAGGTGTCTTAAATATAGTTTTATATGCCATATGCATCATCAAGCTTCAATGATCAATCTCTCCATGACATATTCACTGTCTTTTCTAGAACTCACGTCAACTCTCTACTGGATACTTCCACTTGGCTATTGGCTTGTGGGTGATAAAGGGTGGGCACATGATGCTTTACCCCATACTTGAGCAATAAAATTTTGAATTGATGGTTGCAGAAGTGCTTTCCACCATTACTAATGATCGTTGTTGGTGTTCCAAACCTTATAAAGATATTCTTCTATAAAAATTTCACCACCATCTTTGCATCATTGGTGGGTAATGCAACAACTTCTACCCATTTGGATACATAATCCACAGTAGCTAGAATCAAATGGTTAGAAAAGGATGGTGCGAAAGGTCCAATGAAATCAATACCAACGTCGAACAGTTCCATAAGGATATTATTGAGTGGCATCTCATTTCTCCTTGATATATTTCAACTTCTGTGATAAGTATCACATGCATTAACATAAATATAAGCATCTTTAAACAAAGGAGGCCAATAAAATCCTGATTGAAGTACCTTGTCCACTGTTTTGGTAGCACCATAGTGATCTCTAACGTCCCTTGTATGACAGTGGTTAAGGATGCTTTCCATCTCCTCCCCCGGTATGCGCCTTCTCATGATTGATCTGCACAATGCTTGAAAATAATATGATCTTCCCATTGGTGAAACTTTGCAATGGCTAAAAACTTCTTTTTCCTTTGGAAAGAAAAATTGGGGAGAAAAGCACCACAAACTAGGAAGTTGACAAAATCAGCATACCATGGTGTTTTGTATGTGTCTAAAGCCATCAATATGAATCGTCAATTTCTGACTCCATTGATTTTTCATCTTTCTCAATTCTTGAAAGATGGTTGGCAACAAGATTTTCATTACCTTTATTATCTCTAATTTTCAGGTCAAATTCTTATAGGAGCATGACCCATCGATTAACCTTGGCTTGGCTTCGTTCTTTGCGAGAAATATTTGAGCCCTGAACGATCAGTGAAAACAATGACCTTGGATCCTATTAAGTAAGATCGAAATTTGTTAAAAAAGAAAATCATAGCAAGCCATTCTTTCTCTATTGTTGTGTAATTTTATTATGCCTCATTCAGCGTCCTACTTGCATAGTACACCACATGAAAAAATTTATTCCTTCACTGCCCTAGTACACATCCTAATGCAAAATCACTTACATCACACATAATCTCGAATGGCAAACTCCAATTGGGTGATGTAATAATTGGTGTGGTGACTAACTTCTCTTTCAATGTCTCGAATGCCTGTAAGCAATCATTGAAAAAAAAAATTAAATTATGCACTTTCATCAATAAATTACAAAGAGGATTAGAAATTATGGAAAAGTCCCTTACGAATCAACATTAAAATCTGGCATGTGCAAGAAAACTTTTAATGCCCTTCATGTTTGTTAGAGGTGGCAGTTTTTCAATAGTTTATATTTAGCTCAATCCCCCTCGATCCCTTTTTCTGAAATTCGATGTCCAAAAATAATTCCTTCTTGTATCATGAAGTGACACTGTTCCCAATTTAGTACCAAATTAGTATCTTCACATAGATGAAAAACTAGATTCAAGTTACATTCATCGAAAGAAGAACCAAAAATTGAAAAATCATCCATAAATACTTCAATGATCTCTCGACCATATCATGAAATATAGCCATCATATATCTTTGAAAAGTAGCTGGCACATTACAAAGTCCAAAAGGCATCCTCCTATAAACAAAAGTACTATAAGGGCAAGTAAAAGTGGTTTTCTCTTGGTCTTTCGGTGCTATGACAATTTGATTGTATCCTAAAATATTCATCTAGAAAAAAGTAATAAGCATGCCCAAAAGTCTCTCTAGCTTTTGATCAATGAAAGGTAATGAAAAGTAATCCTTATAGGTTGCTTTACTAAGTTTCATATTGTCACGCCCCGCTTCCCAAAATACGCTTAAGCAGAGATGCGACGCGCGAGTCAGCGACACATATACGCAAGGAAAATACCTCACGTATATGCACTAAGTCTTAAGTAACTCAGAACAAGCTATAATTCTAAACTTTAATAAATTTTGATCACTGCAATAACATATATAGATGTCCACATATGATAACAAATGAAATAAAAAATGGAATAGAAGCCAAGTGAGTATATAAGAAAAGGGAAATGCTCGTGCATATAAACAGTGTGTACAATAACAACACGATAAACTGCAAACAGAAGATAACTGAATAATCAATATCATGAATAGAACTGCAGAGAAAGCTATGAACGATAAAAGATAACTCATACAGCTGTAAAGCAACAACTGATGTCAAAAGTGTGTAACTTAGTAATGTCACTAGTCTGGTTGATTATATTAACCTAACTAATGAAGTTCTTAGCTGTGTCCCATACCACAGTTATTTTCCTGCATATCAAATAAAGTTATTATTATTGTAACTGCCTGCCAATGTAGTGCATGTGTTTAGAAAGGATATCGTGTATGCCTGATATCACGGTTTAACACCCCTGGCGCTGAACCAGGACAAGCCGTAAGGCTCTAATAACTGAAGACCACAGCTCCACGCAAAAAGAAAACTAGTGTGGCGCCATAAGTCGGGAATAACCCTGACAACTAACAACTGAATAAGTAGCTAGTACTACTTTGGTTCCCCATGGTGAAACCCATAACTTGGTATACCATAAGAAGTCTTTTCAAAATACACGACATGCATTATCAGGCAATTACCCCCTTTTCCCAAGTTATGATGTCTTTTATTAATAAGCAACACTATGATTTATTACTAAGATAAGAATAGTGACTATCTCTAACAACTAGTGATGTCAATACTAACTGATAATCTGACAACTGATAGCTCATATCTGATAATTAATAACTGACAACTAATAACTAATATCTGAATACTAAAGATTGAAATCACCTAGAGGGGGTGAATAGGTGACTAGATAATCTAATCATGAATTAATGCGGAATTAAAACTATTTATACAAACTAAAATTCTTAAGCTAAACACACCAAATATAACACAAGAGTGTAGCCGAATTCCTGGTGAAGGGCTCTGGACTATCTCCTCAAGATTCCTCTAGATAAGAGTTGAGGTGCCGCTATTGCTCTCTAGGTTGAATACAAGTATGAGCGAACAATCCCAAGCATATATCAATAAAGCACAAATATATATCAAGCATATAAAGATGAAAGCAATATAAGCAAGTAGGATATAAATACAAGTGAGAGATAGAGAGAGCAATCGCAAACACGGAAGAATTATTTCGAGGTTCGAGCACCCTTTCTCTATGTCCCCGCCTTCAACACTATGAAGGATTTTCACTAAAATCGATCCCACCGGATCACTCGGTGCCGCAACACCTACAATGAGTTCACACTAGAACTCTTTAGACTCACTAGTCCCTCTCTTGTTCCTGCAAGAACTACACATCGCAAGCACACTAGCTTGCCGAGGCCACACCTCCACACCGAGCTCTCACTAGAACTCGAAACAACGCGAACCCGCAAGTCCGCCTCCTCAAATACAAAGAATGAACACTTTGGTGATCTAAACTCTTTGATCACCTAAAACACTCTTACAACAAAGATCCCTATAGAATTGATATAGTAATGGATAGCTCAAGTGTGTGTGAGAAAACTAGGATTGATTTGGTGGTGAAAAAACTCAAGAAATCTCTTTTTCAAAATACTCTTGAAAAACTCTCCTTTTGATATGAAAGTATTTGGCTCTAAAATAAGTGGAGATAAACAATTAGAAGGGTAGAAAAACTATCTTGAAAATCCACTTAAAATCGTGTAGAAAATAGTCCAAGGGAACCCCAATTTATAGGCCTCCAAAATCTAGCCGTTGGGGTCCAAATTAGCAGCTGAAGCTACTGTCGATCGACAAGCTGGTCGATGCCAACGGTCAGATTTTTGACTGTTGAGCTACCGGTCGACCGCCGATCGACCGTGGCCTGGATACAGAGAGCAGAAGCTCTCTGCCGGTTGACCGTCCGGTCAACCGGGGCCAGATCCAGAGAGCAAAGCTCTCTAACGGTCGACCGGGTCGGTCGACCGGCCCTCCAGCCAAACAAGACCGTGCACGTTTGTGCACATGGTCGACCGATCTCTGGCTCGGTCGACCGTGCGGTCGACCGGCAAAAGGCCAGAACCAGCATTTTAGGGATTTAAAAACTCAGTCTTTTTCCTTTAATAAAATCCCATAAATTCACTAAAAATCTACAAAAATAAGTTCAGTAATATACTTTGATATATAAACATGTTTGATTAAAAATCAACATATTTCAAACATTTTGAACTATTTTTGTAATATAGAAGTTTTGCCTTAAACAAAAATCTGTATTTTTCAAAGACGATTTTTTCAAATTGAAAACCGATTTTTTCAAAACTCCTTCAAATACAAAAATAAGATATTTTAAACACTTTGAAGCTTAGTGTGTATGGATATGATCCACTACACATATATGATGAAATATCTATGTTTTTGATAATAAGCTCTAAAATAAGTTTTGATAAAACACATGTTTATTTTTTAAGGCTTAAAAACCAAAACGGTATTTTTCTAAAACAAAAAATCTTTTATGAAAACACATCTAAATCTTGTGTGTGAGTGTCTATGAAACTTGAGCAATCCACCAACTAATCTATCCTTTATATTTTATTTAAAAACAAAATCTTGACACTTACAACATGACACAAGTCTTCTAAGAAATCTTCTCTTTAATTCTTCTCCTTCTTGACTTGGTCCAAAACATGATCCAATAAGCTAGACTCCTCTTGAGTACTTGATGCAACCTTGATGCGCGAGCTCTTAAATTAACACGTGTTAGCTCCAAAACGTTGACTTTAAATCCTTTATTGAAGCTAAATACCAACTAAGATCTTGACTAAATATCTGACACTAATAAAATACAAGATCATTAGTACTATAACTATATGAGTTAATCATCATCAAAATTAGTGACGAGCCTTTGGGCCAACAATCTCCCCTTTTTGATGATGACAAAACTCATGGAGTTATATATGCATGGATTAAAGTTAAGCTTCATAGAAGCTCCCCTTAACTCATGCATAACAATAAACAATTAGATATTCAATGAAGTACATAAAACAAAACAAATATATATGCATAAACAAGATGAGAGAAACATGCATATCAAAAACCTTCTCCCCCTTTTGTATAAACTTTCAAAATCCTTCTCCTCGTTTTGTAAAAAATAAAAATGATAAACTCAGTATATGCATATATAAACTCAAAAGCATTCTCCCCCTTTTTGTCAATCATCAACAAGGGTGAAAAATAAATCAAACAATAAAGATATATATGCGATATACATTTATGAAGAGGAAGACGAAAAGTTAGCTCCCCTGCATACATGCATTACATGAAGAAGAGATGACAAAACCCTAACTCACATAAAGTATCATACACAATACATAAGTGGAGATGTTAAGCTCCCCCGACACACGTGTATCACACAAAGAAGAGATGTTAAGCTCGTCAATATAAGATACACTCAATATGAATCTATATATAGAAGAAATGTTAAGCTCCCCTTGCATATATAATTGAAACGAGAAATTATATTGTAAATAGTTTAGAAAATCTTAGTCTCGTTTCAAGGTAACCACGTAGCAAGGGCTAGACGGGTCGATCCACAGGGAAGGATGCGATGGAAGCGTTTCGGAACGATCTTCTCTGTAATTTACTTGGAAAAGAAGAAGAGAGATTGATTAGATTTGATCAATTTTAAGAAGTATAGTTCACTAATCATCTACGACAACCCATGGTATTAGTTTTAAAGAATAAATATCATATTGAATGAAGAAGTATTCATCCTAGGTGATTATTGGGAATCAAGCAAGATGAATAATAATATTAGAATCCTAACTAGTGTGCATTAATAAAGATTAAACATTCGTTCATCCTAATTTCAGAGTATAACATAAGAGAAGTTTTTTTTTTACTTAAAATTATGCTATCAAAGTTTTTAAGTGTGAACTATGAAGAATCATTTAAAAAGTGCAACCTTAATTAAGTAAACCTAATCATCGATTCATCTTCAAGAAAACCAATGTTAATCCTAGGGTTTCTAATAATAATAGATATCAATCAATTCATCTTTTAACTAAACTACATAATTTTTGGGATTGAAACAAAGACTGAAAATGCTATAAAAAATATAAAAAAATAAAGAAAAATGATGATAATAGAAACCACTTATTAAAGTTGGGTAATTATGCCTCAGGAAGCATGATTATTCACATCTAAAATGGTGGACAAAAATAAAATAATCCCCTTTAGTTTTGTGGCCTTGTTTACTCGAGTCCTTAAGTCCGAGGGATGTTTTCTCATCTGGTGCCCTAAGATCATCTGGTTTGCGAGTCACCGACTAAAGGCTCACTACCCGGGTAAATAAGAAAGCCTAAGAAAACTAAGGGAAGAAAAAATGAATATATATAGTATAAATAAATGGCATGAAAGTTTGAGTCAATATCCCAAAATCTTCACAGTTCACAAAGTGCATATTTTTCTAAGAGTTTTATGACAGATCAAAGAATTAATTCAATTTTAAATTCTTACATTTAATTTATAACAAGATTTTGCATTTTGACTTAGTTTAAGGAAATATAATTTCTGGTTAACCTCTGACCTTGGATCACTTATATTTTCGCAAAAATTATTCAACACTTCTCTCTATTTGTTTTCAAAATACTAACGTTTGATTTCTTTCTTTATGGATTTTGTAGGTGTAATCCACTGAAATCCTCAGGTTATAAAACTCCCCCTCTAGGGGAAACTTAGAGGTTTAACGGCTTGTTGCACATGCTCAGTGCAATCGCGTTACCTGCAAAAGTGATGTAATAATTTTCTTAGTTTTTTGCTTTGTTCGGGACGAGCAAAAGATAAGTGTGGGGGTGTGATTAGTCTCTAAAACTGCATATTTCATACCACATCCTCACATTTATTTAATATTAAACTGCTAATGATACCTCTCTTGCATGTTTCTAGGTCCATGGCATGAAATCAAGAAAAAGACCCTAAATCACCATTTAATTGGTGATTAAAGGAATATAAAGATAGCCATTGACCTAAGAGGATGGTTTTGTCAAAATCAGGGGCCAAATATCAGAAACCGAAACATCCAGCCGACAGGGGATAGGAGAGGACAGCGCAGCAGGCGGTGCGCGGCCGCCCTATGGCCGCGGAAACGCGGCCATAGCCGCGTTTCCGCGGCTCTCTTGTGGAGCAGCGCGCCAAGATTTGACGCGTGGCTCCGTACATTACCCCGGTTCCCCCTTTTTGCCTATAAATACCCTGGGTTTTTTCAGAACAAAGGAGAGGAGTTTTTGAGTAGTTTTTAGGTTAGTTTTAGGGTTTTTCTTTCATGTTGTAATTTAGTTTAGTTTAGATTAGTTCTTCTTCTTTCTCCTACATTGTATTTTTCATTTCTTGTAGATCTTGTAATAGGAGAGAGAGTGATACATGTTTGAAATGCAAGTGCTTGTAATAGAAGGTGACAAGGTATGAAAGGTGCTCTTTTTACCTCTCTTTATTTTCTATTTAACTCATTTTACATGTTTAGCTAATTTTCTCTCATGGCAACTAACTACTAACCACCAACTAGTCTAACTTTTTATTTAATAATCCACATGAATCTAATAGCCTCTACTTGGTCTTGCTCTTGTAAGAGTCATTGATGGCTTATGATGATGGATCTAACACTCTAACTTCCTAACTCTCTAACAAGCTAACATTACTTTACTCCATGCTTACTTTTAATTTTGATGGTTTAAGTGTAACTTGCTCTTATTGTTGAGTTGGGATGTGATGAGTAACATATGGATCATACTTTGAAACGCTCTTGAATCAAGGACTAGTGATTGCCAAGGATACATGTGAGGCAACTATCACTAAGAGGTTAGCATGTTAGTGGAGCCATTAGTAGTTAGTAGCCATGAGTTTTCTTGTTTTTCACTTTATTTTAGAAATATTCCAAAATCACAAATACATTCTTTTTATATTTCCCACTTTTTGTTTTCACTGTATTTCTCTTTTTTATTTGTTTTCCTTTCTTTTCATTCTTTCAAACATTGAAGAACCGTTAACATACGTGAACATACCGTGTAAGCATCTATCGCCTCCTGTCCTTATGGATTCGACTCGTTTTAACCTCTATGTTATAATGGAAGTATCGAGGAAGCCAAAGCGCACACACATTAAATATCAATTTCAAAACATACACTTTTTGTGCGAGGTTTACCCCGATCACAAGAGAGAGATTAGGTCATTGTGGTGGAGAGGGAACCCTACCCATGATATATATAGCATCAAAGAATCATAGTTCAACTCATCATAGAGTTAGGCTCTTGATTGATAACACGAGTTCTACACGTGTAGATGAGTCCCACATTTTAATTTAAATACACTCATGACTAAGTGTAAT
The DNA here is from genome assembly GCA_038442645.1 of Agave tequilana. Taxonomy (NCBI): domain Eukaryota; kingdom Viridiplantae; phylum Streptophyta; class Magnoliopsida; order Asparagales; family Asparagaceae; genus Agave; species Agave tequilana. The sequence continues at coordinate 213,995 of JAVJIF010007320.1, read as the reverse complement.
TGAAAACGTGTCTAAACCCAGACCATTTAGGCTTGTTCAATTCTTTATTGGGCCAAACAATATAAATTAAAGTGAGCGGGTACAAATATTCAATTGACTTGATTAGACTCAAACTAAATTAAATTTTAAAACATAATAAGCTTAGCACCCTGGTCTATAACAGTAGTACCTGGAGCTGCTGGACCTCAATATTTGAGATATCATTATCAGTTTGGGATACTGGGACCCAGATAGGCTTTAGTAGGACACTGTGTATTGACATGCCCAAAAGAGGAACACTTTGTCCAAAGCGGAGGTTCCATTCATATTCTACACTGATGACCTTCCTCAAACCTGTGAAGTGATTGTTGTGGCGAGAGGATGAGCAGCGGAGACTTCTATTAAACACCTTGCATAAGCCAAACGCTCTGCAGTAGGTGTAGATTTATCCATGTGAATAGCAGTCCCTACCATGCTAGCAATACGTCCAATGATGGATTTAGACCATAATTTCAAATGGAGGGATGGAAAACACACCCAAATTGGAATAGAAGATAACAGATCTCGTTCTAACCCAGTTAGTTCCGTCCACTTTTTTAAGACAATTAGCCTACCATCAAAGAGCCAAGGTCCAGTCTGCAGGATCCTATCACTCTGTATTGAATCCCCAAGTTGAAAAAAAAATAAAAGCCATTCTCTCGAGAGTGAATTTCCAAGGAAAAAGTAGGCTTCCACATACGCATAACACGGGCCCTAAGTTGCATGTAATATGGTTTATTACCCACAACGTACGTAGCCCACAAGAGTACTACTCCATTTAGAAATATTGTGATTGATTTCAGATCAAGGACATTTAGCAATAAGCTTACCAGTGGGGGAACGTTCCGGTTCATAAAATTCCAATTTGCAGTCATCATCAAGATGTCTACCAGCCATTAATATTTGATTCCAAGGTGTTGCAGTAGATCCAGATTGAAACTTCCATACTTATCTTGTTGCATAGAGCGCCGAAGGTGTTGAGGTCCTGATGGATTTGATTTATGTGATCTTCCTTCCAGTAGGAAACACCCGTCGTCGGTTGAGAGATGATGGAACAGTACCCAACATGAGTTTGCTGGCATTGCGAGGCTCTTTTCCTCATAACCGTCCAGCCCCCTTCATCAACATCTTCATGAACATGAGCATTGAGATTGATGGATTGGTTGAGAGGAAATTGATTGGAATGTGGAGGAGGAGGATCAGCTGGCTGACCGGACACACACATATGTGTGTATGTATGTATATATATGTATGTATATATATATATGTGTGTGTGTGGGTTACTGTACCTCAACCGACAGCTGAGAGAGTTTCTCAGCCGGCGGGACGTGGCAACATAATAGCCACGAATTTGACATTAATTTTGGCGGACAAAACTTCAAAAATTCCCGCCCGAGTTAGTATCAGTCACTTCAACAATCGCTTTGATGAAAATACCCTCCATCACAACTTTTTACTGTATGTAAAATCTTTCCTTTCAAAAAAATTTATAGCTCATTTTGATCAATCCGAAAATTTAATGCTATTGTTTCTCAAATTTTTCGATCATTTTCGTTAAAAAAAATTGTTTTTTAAAAAAATTTCTGTTAAAGATGGCGCAAAGAAATCATCCGCGGAAAAAGGTAATAGGGAAACCCAGAATTTTTTTTAGGTTTGTACATTTTAATAATTATATTTTTTTCAGTTTTGATTCCCTTTTTACTTTTTTTCAGAAATATTCCTATTTTAACTTAACTTAAATAAAAAGTGTATGATGAAACTATTTTTTTACGGAAATTTTTTTGATTTTTTTAAAATTTTCAAGATTCTTGATTTTTTCAAAAAAAATAGTAAAATATATATTTTTTAAAACTTGCGACCATGGTCGCAAATTAGAGAGAAAGATTCGTTTTTTATAATTTAAAGAGGTTATCATCAAAAATAAGTATATTTATGCTGTTTAAAACCTTTTTTTTTAGCACTGAAACTTTAAATCAAGTTTAAAGTTTAAGATGAAAAGAGATTTATTTTAGAGATTTTTTTTCTAAATTTTAAATTTTTTAACACAGCGACCAAGGTCAAAAGTTTTATTTTTCATTCCCTTTTATGTCGACTTGGGTCGTAGTTATCTAAATTAGCATTTTAAGTTTATGCGACCTTGGTCGCAAACTTATAAAAATTATTTGTTTTAAAAAATTATTCACGTCCGTTTTTTTAAAGGTTTTTTTACTAAAACTCTGTGAGTAATATCGCAGAGTTGCCCTTCGTTTTCTCCTTTTTGAGGGTATGGTCGCAGTCTGTTAACTAAGTTAGCCTGATTGAATATTGCGACCCTGGTCGCAGTATGATGATACAAAGGCCATTTCATGATAAATTATTTGGGTTTATTACAAACTCGCAGTGCGACCTTGATCGCAGTGTATTATATATTCTACTAAATTAGATTAATTGGACACTCATATATTACACTGCGACCCTGGTTGCTGAATGAAGAAACAAAGGATCTCACTAGTTAATTATTTGGTTTAATTAGAAAAATGCGATCACTGTCGCTTTGTAATATATCAGTGCGACCGTGGTCGGACTATATTATAGTTTACTAAAGAATGTTGCGACCAAGGTCGCAGTCTTTTTTTCTTATCAACTTTTATATAAAGGTACTGTGACCTGGTATTTTATACTAATGTTTTTAATGTTTCTGCATATATAGGTAAACAAGAACTGAAGCTTCGTCCTATGAGATCGAGCCTAAAGCCTATGTGGGAATTCATTAGAAAATTCAAAAAGCACATTCAGACAGATTTTGTAGATGCAATGAAGGAGACCCCGTTTGGCCCAATCTTCATGGCCTTCTACAATGAGGAGTTTGGTGCTGAAAAGGGTCTAAAATCAAATATTAGTGTGCTGAAAATTGTAAACCAGTATGATAAGGATACAAGGACCTTTATAATTGAGGGCAAACAAATTGAGTTAACAGTGGAGGATGTTGCCTTTACTTTTGGTCTACCTATCAATGAGGCCGATTTTATTATGAATAAGACCTGTACAATGAAGGACAGGGAGTTATAAAATATCATTTTCTAATATAAAGAAGATCACGAAAGTATCCATTGAAGAAAGTTTGAATGTTCTTCCGGTCAAGAAAAGGACTGAATTAGATGTGATCAAGGATGAACAGCTTGAGCAGTAAGTGACTTTAAATGAAATTATAAGAGACAGACAAAGACTTGCAGCTCAAGACTTTACAACATAATCATCCTATATATGTCGGCCACTCTATTCTTTTCTGGCAGTAAATGCATGGTGCCGTGGTATATTGTGGATTAAATTGCAATATGCAGCTGATGAAGACAATATGTTGGGCTAAAACTGTTTGGCAATTCCTGATTGTATGGACATCTTCAGGCACATCACATATGAGCTGCAAGGATGCTCCGTGCAAATTATTGTAAGTATGAATATCATAGTTAGCAAACATTATTGAAATTTACTTATATATTATAAATGTTTATGTAAACTAATGTAATAATACATTTTGCAGTATTGGCTTTCTGAAAGGGCTACTATTTTTGAGCCGAGTTCTGGTTTGGAGGACAAAACCCCACGGGCAGTAAGATGGGACATCCAAAACATTAACAGAGCTCTAGCTAAATTGATCTAAATGATGTTGATGCAGATATGGTAAGTTCTAATAGTTAGCGACCATATACTGTTGATTATAATTTTATACATTAAAATGGAGTGCGACCATTGTCGCGTTCATTTGATTAAAGTACAATGGTGTGCGACCACGGTCGCAGTTCCTTGATAACTCGTTATAAATAAATTGCGACCATGGTCGCAGTTATATTTATTTCATTGGTTTGTACTGCGACTATGGTCGCAGTACAGATTTACTTGTCTGATTTAATGTTTATGGGTGGACCAAGATCGCAAATTACTTGATAGCTATTTTAGTAAAAGTTTCATTCATCTGCGATATAACTATAAGATTTGTCTAAGATCTCAGTTTATTTTTTTCAGGTTTTTTGTCGAATGGCCAACATTTCAAATGATGAAAAAAATATGATTGGCCTTCCTGTTGAAGAAGAAGAAGAAGAAGATATAAATATTGAAGCTAACATCCCGGCGGAAACAGAACCAGAGCCTATCAAAATAGTTGAGGAACCAACGCGTGGATAAGAGCCAACTATTGCAGGTTATTTGGGATGAAAAAGCTGAAGAAATAGAAACTTTGAGAAATGAAAATCGTTACTTGAGAGCATATGTTTATGATCTAGAAAGAAAATTGAAAAAAAAATGGAGACAGAAAACTCTCAAGGCTGAAAAAGAAAAAAAAAAAGAAGAGAAAGAAGAGAGAAGAGAAAATTTAAAAAGCAGCAAAGAAAATTAAAAGTGAAAGCAGAAGAAGAAGAGCTGCTGAGAGCAGCCACTACTACGGAGGAGGAGGAGAAGAGGGAGAAGAAAAAGGAGGAGTAGGAGAAAGAGAAGAGGGGGAAGGAAGAGGAGGAGAAGAAGAGGCAGTCGAAGGCGGAGGAGGAGAAAAATTATAAAATTCTAGAGGAGAAAAGGAAGAAAGAGCAGGAAGAGAGGAGAAGGAGAGGATGAAAGAAGAGGAGAGGAGGAAGGAGGAAGAGGAGAAGAACCAGAAAAGGATGAGGGAGCAGAAGGAGAAGCAGGAGAAGAGCGGAAGAAAAAGGAAGAGGAGGATTTCAAGCGTTTTGAATTCGAAGAAAGAATTACTGGGGAAGATTTTCTCACTTTTCTTTAAATTTAACTCAGCAGAAGAAAATATTCAAGAACATACTCCGGCTCAGAAGCAAGTATTAAAAAGAAAAGTTTTAGATTACTCTAAAGGAACGATCGAAAGGAGAGTCAAAGAACGCAAGCGCGCTGAAGAGATCGCCATGACTCCAACTTCGTTTATCCAAAACAAAAAGAAGAAAATTAATGAAGATCCTCTTCCACAGCCTGCGGCTCAGACTTCTGCCACTGGTTTTGGCAACGAACAGATTTCAGACACTGAGCCAAAAATCTGGAAATTGACTGAAACATTGCATACAGAATTCTGCAGCCACATCAACAAGCTCTCATCAAAAATTTCTTGGACAAAGCCACCTCTGAGTAAATAAAATTTTTATTTAAAATTATATCAAAAATATAAGATATTTATATTAGAACAATCTAATTATTAACTTTTTTTTTTTTTTCTTGCAGTTCTACTGCATATCAGGATACTGACAACGGAATAATAGTTGCAAAAAATGATATTGAGGACCTGATGTTCAGTAGAGATTTAGCTGCCAATATAATTCATTTCTACATAAAGCATCTAGAGAAGAGAGGAGGATTACAAAGTATATTCTTTCGAAGTGAAGCTTGGGTAAACATCTATATTCTCCTTTATAGTTAATTAAAACATCAAATGTCTAATTAATGTAGTACTTTTAAATTTTGATGGTTACAAATTCTATTAGTCACTTTTACTACTGATAAGGCATAATGATTTGTCTGCAACCGAGGTCGCAGTCCGGTCAGCTGCTAAGTAATCTTAAAAAATAAGCTAAATATTGTCAGTTGCGACCTTGATTGCAGTCACAACAAACATATTCTTAATCAATAACAACACAGCGACCTTGGCCGCAGTCGAGGTTATTAAACATGAAGCTTAATATAATGATGGTTGCGACCTTGGTCGCAGTCGCATTTTCTAAGTAATCCTAAAATTTAAACCTGAATACTGACGAATGCGATCAAGGTCGCAACCAAAAATATAATTAACAATAACAACACAGCGACCTTGATCGCAGTCTATTTTTGATATTTTGATTGTATTTAATTATTAAATATAAAAATGTTTGAATTTATTTTGTTTTTTACAGCACGGTGTTATATCTAAAAATAGAGATCTTGAAGATTATTTCATTAAGTAGTTGTTGAAAAACTGGACAAGTGATGTACCGTATATGTTCTTCCTGATCAATCACAAACACAGTGCTAAAAAAGCTGGATTTCATTGGACCTTGTTGGCATTTGATTGCCAAACACAAGAGTGGATTTTTATAACTCTTTGGTCCCAGCGGAAAAATCGAGTAATACATTAAAACTTTATCAAACAGATGCAAGAACAATGGTGAGTTGATTTTAATCTTGCAATTACTAAATATTTGCATTTAATTTAATTCATATTGATATTTTTTTATTGACATTGCAGAAAGAAAGGCTATTACAAATTTTTGAAATTGATTTCAATAAAAGGATAAAAAAACATATATAAAATACACAAGATGTCCCCAGCAAGCAAACAAGTATTTTTTTCTTGTGACATTTACCCAACATATTTCTGCTTATTTTGAGTACAAAAATCTAATCTCATGTAATAATTTTCCTGTACAATTTTCAGTGTTAATTGCGCTGTATATGTATGCAAGTACATCGAAAGTATAGCATTTGGTACTCCATCAACAGTTGATACTGTGACGATGGTCACTGTACAGAGACTAAGAAGCGAGCTTGTATACATGTTACTTGCGGATAAAGAGAAAAGTTGGGATGAAGAATCAGAATTTATAAGAAGGATGTTATTTGAAGATTGAAAATTAACTTAATTTTTTAATTATAATATTGTTAACTCATTCATATACATCATTTTTTTATTATAAATGTATCCTATTTGTAAAGCAGGTCTGATGGCTTTATTAATGTAATTTGTATACATTTTTATTCATTTGTTATACAATCCACTAAGATTACCTTATTTCCATTCTATAACTGTAACAAAGTGGATGTTACTTAGGTCGCAGTGATATTAGAAACAAATAATGAGTTCAGAATTTGTACTGCGATCAAAGTCGTAGTCATGAACTGGGAAGTTGTATCGATTGCTTATAATGCGACAATGATCGCAGTATACATAATTTCGTCTGTAAAACATTATCTATTTATTAGCATTCTATTAATGTAATTGAGATAGCGATCGCGGTCGCAGTTAACGAATCATATTTCAGATTGTACTGCGACCATGGTCGCATTGCCCAATTCGGAACTCCAAAGTTTTTTATACATATAACGATATATGTTTTAAATTTTATTAAAATAATTAATTTAACAAAATGTAAACATGATTCTCCATGTCTTTTCTACTGTAAGAACTAAAATAATAATAGTCTTGCCGTATTCAAAGTAAAAGGTAACTGCATATAAAAATATATTAACTTTTTACCTGTTTTCGAAAACTGAACAGTCACCTGGAAAGTACACACTTTTTCGAAAAAGGCAGATAATAAATTTATGCCATGTTCACGTTATTTGAGAGCATAAACCTTTTGGAATTTTTGGATTATTTATATATCAAGGGTGTCTATTATAAGATAACAAACAAACTAAATTACATTTCTAAAATTCGTCTCTTTCAATTTTTGAAAAAAGATTCAAAAATGCCTTCTCCACCATCTTCACCAGAAAGAAGCCAATCATTTAATGATGATTGGATGTATAGTTCCAAATCGTTTCCTCGCTGCGGGTCAGAGGATGAATTTGATACAGACGACCCGTTCTAAGAGTTCATTGATGAACTGAAATACTAGTATGAAGAGGAAGAAAGCGAAGAGAAGAGTGGCGGTAATGAGGAGGAGAAGACGAAAGCGATACGGAAGATGAACACAGTCATAAATTGGATGACGAATCTGATTATGATGGTGATGACGAGAATGACTAGATTAGTACTTTTAAATATGTATTTTATTTTTTATAAATATTTAAGCCTTTTTGTATGTTAATTATAAATATTTTTGACTTAATTTTAGTTTTACTGGTGGCACTTTTTTACTAATTTTACTCTTATGGTTGTTGGAACATGCAACTACAGTGGCAAATTTTAATGGACTATGTCGAACTTACATGTCAACAATGTGATCCAATCTCTAAGCCAGAAAAATATTAAATTAAATAAAATGGGATACACTGTGACTATTATCGCAGTCACAAAAAAATAATATCAGCGACGGGAGATAAATAAATGACTAATTTAAGATTATAATCTAAACTGCGATCAAGATCACAGTGTAAGATTGAAAAGGTCCAATTTTCACAATATGCAGTTTAATTATAACTATATTTCAGCATATTAAACTGGTAACATAATTAAAGAACTTAATGTAATATTTCATTGAAACTTGAGAATTAAACAATCTAACTTTTCGTGAAATTTAAACTGCGACTCTTATAGCAGTTATGAAATACACTACTGTTTCTGTAACTGCTGTAGACTGCGACAAAGTCGATGTCAAATAGTCAAATATGAACTGCGACCCTGGTCGCAGTCTATGTTCAGTGAACTAAAACACAACATATACGGCAAAAATGTCGCAATAGAGTTTTAAAGAAATATTTCAACTATATTCAAATGTTATTATAATAACAAGAGAAGGGGACACTTGAAAAGCAACAAAAATTTTCCCGTGAAATGATAAACTGCGACTCCGGTCGAGTTTATGACAATACACTTCTTATATTTGCGACCAAAGTCGCTGTCAAATATAGTCAAATATGATCTGCGACCCTGATCGCTGTTTATGTTCAATGAACTAAAAAGTAAAATATATAGGCCAACATTGTCGCAATGAAATTTTAAAGTGCAACTGAATATAAAAGAATAGTGGATGGGGAGCACTTGAAAAGGACAAAAAATGAGATTATACTGCGACCCAGGTCACAATACATGAAATGAGTCTTTCTTTAACAATGCGACCATGGTCGCAGTTGATGAGTGAAAATGTACAAATAAAAATTTTAATCGTTCCAGGTAGTCGCAACATGAAACTACTTCCTCTACAATTAAAAAGGAAAGGTAAGAATTTGAAACATCAAACTTTAAATTAAATTATATAACAGGTTTAATTTCATACAGATCGGGGCGGAACTAGCACATGAAAATGTGTGTATTATGGAATCAGTGTAAAAGCTCGTATGTGCAAATATTCCCTCGATACTTCTGTTATAGCATTGGCTCAAGGGTCAAATCAATAGGGACGGGAGGCGATAGAAGCATTAACAGTCTCTATTCATGTGTTATGTTAACAATTCTTCTTTGTTAAAGAATGAGAAAGAAAAAGAAAAAGAAAAAGAAAAGAAATCCAGAATGTGATAGGTGGAGAAGGTGCGATGAAAGCAATGTGAAATAAAAAGAAGTGGTTTGAAAAACAAAATATAAAAGAAGAAGAAGCTTGTAGTAAAGAAGATGAAAACAAGGGTGAACAAAGAGGATGGTAAAAACAACGATGAAAAGATAAAAGAATTGATTTTAAAATAAGATAAAAGAAAACTCATGGCTACTAACTATTAATTTCTCTACTAACCATGCTAACCTCTTAGTGATAGTTGCCTCACATGGATCTTTGGCCATCACTAATCCTTGGCTTCAAGAGACGATACAAAGCATGGCTCAAAGATTGTTCTTCTACATTCAAATAACACATCAATACCACATAACAAGTTGCAAGATACTGTTAAATCATCAAAACCGGTTAGAGGTGAGCATGAAATAAAGAAGACATTGCAACTTAGCAAGTTAGTGGGTTAGATGTTAGTAATGTTAGAATGTTAGAACTCATCATCATGAGCCATCAATGGCTCTTGCAAGAGCAAGGCCTTGTAGAGGCTATTAGATTCATGTGGATTATCAAGTAAGTGGTTAGATGGTTAGTGGTGAGTAGTTACATTGCCATGAGAAGAAGAAAAGTTAGCCAAGCATCATGTAGAAGATGGAGAAGATTACATTGGAGAAGAAAGGATGCACCTTTACATAGATTGTCACCATCTATTACATCAATCCCTCTCTATCTCTCTCTGAATCTCTCAGCCCTACTACAAGATCTAAAAACGAAATAACAATACAAAATAAAAGAAATGAAGAACACCTACACTACCCTACACTAAAACATAGAAACCCTAGCCTAAAATCAAAAACTGCTTGCGTTAAGGGCCTCTGCAGGGGTATTTATAGGCATAGGATGCTTCTAGAAGACGAGACGGGGACACGCGTCAAAAATCGAGGCGTGGCTCCACCACATTGCCGCGGATCCATGGCTATTGCCGCGGATCCGCGGCAATACTAGGGACAAAAGTCCCTGGTTTTGGTGCAGAGATGCGCGACGCTTCTAGAATTTTCCTGGTATATTCCAATTCTGGTAATTTCGCCCGAATATTCGTCTAACGTGAGCAAAGTCTAGATTCAATGCGTCTTCTAGATGTTCCCTTACTTGGCCTCCAAGTAATGCGGATTTAATTACCCGAAAATGGGTTTAATTAAGCTCTTATTACTTCTTTGCCCTTAAACTCTTGATTTACCTGCAAGAGAGACCAAACACAGTTTAGACCGACATTTTATTAATAAATCGGTGGGAAAATGTGATATAATAATGCAGAATTGTAGACTAATCACACCCCCACACTTATCTTTTGCTCGTCCCGAGCAAAGCAAGAAAAAGAGAACCTATACTACAAATATTATTACACCACTTTCGCAGGTGACGCGATTGCACTGAGCTTGTGCAACAAGCCGTTAAACCTCTAGGTTACCCCTAGAGGAGGAGTGTTGTCTCCTGAGGGTTTTCAGCGGATTGCACCCAAAAAATCCATAAAGAAAGAAGACAAATGTTAGTATTTAAAAACACATTTTGAAGAAGAGACAACTAACGAAATATTTTTGCAAAAATATAAGCGATCTAAGATCATAAGTCCACCAAAAATTATTCCTCCTTAAACTTAGTCTCTATGCAAGATCTTATCTTCAATTAAGGTAAGAATTCAAAACTGGATTGAATATTTTATCTTTCATAAAACCTAGATAATATGCACTTTGTGATAGTGAAAATTTCTGGGATTTCAACTCTAACCACCAAGCCATTTATTTTATATATTTTTTCTTTTTCTTCTTTTTTCTTCCCTTAGTTTTCTTAGGTTTTCTAATTTACTCATGTAGCGAGCCTTTAACCGATGACTTCCAAGCCAGACGGTTCTAGGGTACCAGATGAGAAAACATCTCTCGGGTTTAAGGACTCGAGTAAACAAGGCCACAAAACTAAGGGGGTTTATTTGTTTCTTTTGACCACTGTTAGGCGTGAATAATCATGCTTCTTGAGGCATAGTTATCCAGCTTAATAAGTGATAATTTTATTTTTTATTTTATTTTTTTATTATTTTTTATACATTTTTTCTTTTTATTTATTTTTGCTTTATGGCATTTTAGGCCTTTGTTTTCATCCCAAAAATGTGTAAATGTGAAGTGCATACTATCTAAGGCAAAAAATTCAAGATAAAATTATCTCTCCAATTTATCTTACTTAGCCTATAATTTTAAACAAGATCCATTATTTCGACTAGGTTTAAGATGTCATAATTAAGGCTTTCTTAATTTCTAAGATCATCTTAATTTTCTTAAAAATAGATCAAACTTTGTCTCTTACTTCAAAAGTTTTTAAAGAAAGAGAAAATTCCTATACAAAAGGGAAGATTTCTAAAAGTATCCTAAAAGAAGTGTAAAAGAAAGAAAATCTAAAAACTCTACGTTAGTAAACCCTCCCCCACACTTATCTCATGCATTGTCCTCAATACATCGTAATGTATGTATGTATGAAACAAATAGATAGGGAAGGAAAAAATCACCTCAAGGTGGTGATTCCGGTGGTAGTCTGATTGGTCCACGAAATGCGGCCCAATCCAATTTGCGTGGAGTTCGGAGGAACCCACCAGAGACCTCTATAATACAACCCACTAGAATGATGTATATATTTATGATTTTGTTTAAGAATTTAACCCCATCTAATTTCCAAATTTTCAAAATAATTTCAGAGTCAAATTTATCAAGACCCTTGTCCCAGAATGAAATGATTGACTTGGACTCAGGAAATACAAGAACTAATACCGACTCAGGAAAAAGACTTAAGTCAAGTAAAGGTTCAGGAGTCGAGCTTGATTCAGAAAGTAGGTCTAAATCAAGAAGATGAAGCTCAAGTCCACCTTTATTTCCCCATGATGGAATGTGACTTTCTAAGATTGGTGATTCAAGTTTAAGAATGAAAGGTATGGGAACCAAAACTGACTCTAAAATGTTGCTCAAATTGGGTAACAAAATAGGAGTCAATATTGATTCAGGAATTTGAACTGGATCACAAATTTGAGGATCAAAGTCAAATTCCTCATTGAGTTCAATTCCATAAAAATGAGAACTTGCCAATTTATCAATGGGACTTTCAAAAGTATGAAATTGGTTAAGTTTAATATAATGATCATAAAAGATTGGTGATTCAATTTCACAATGGACTGGCACTGGATCCAATACTGACTCGGGAAAAGATCTGAATTCAGGTAAAAACACCTCAGTTAATATTGAATCAGGAAGTGAAATTGAATTACCAAGTGAAAGTTCAGGATCATATTCATGCTCAAGTTCAACTTCAGGAAAAGGATAACTTGCCAAAATGTCAATGGGATTTGACGTTTGGACAAGTTCAGATGGGTGTGCTGAAATTGAATCTTAGTGTCCAAAATGACAAGAGTCCTGGTCAGATCAATAGAGTTAGGGATAGCTGAATTGGTTAAAGGTTGATAAGATAGAGTTTTCTCATTCTTATAAATGCTAACCAATTGGCTCAATTGTGTTTCCAACCTATTGATAGACTCGGCAGAAGATTTTTGAAATTTTAGTGCAGACTCTTGCAACATTTCTATACTCTTTTCTAGATATGATGTATCTTCAAGTGGTTGTTCTAGAAAAGGAGTGTAGGAATTTTGGTTTCCAAAACAACAAGAGTCATGAGTCAAATTGATAGAGTTAGAGATATTTGGATTGGTCAAAGGTTGAGAAGAGAATGTTTCTTCATTCTTACAAATGTTGACCAATTGACTCAATTGTGTTTCCAACCTATCAATAGACTGAGAAGAAGATTTTTGAAATTGTAACGCAGACTCCTGCAAGATTTCTATACTCTTTTCTAGACTTAATTTTTCTGCAAGTGGATGCTCTAGAATGGGAGTATAAGAATCTTGGTTTTGAAAATTTTGTGAAGAATGTGAGTCCGACATGGTTTGAGATTGAAGCTTGGACTCACACAAGAGTTCCCTACTCGTTTCCAGAGCAAAAGGTTGTTCATTATGAGGAGGTGAAACTAAGTAAGACTCTTGAAAATATTGTGGAATTGGAGAGGCCAACATTTTCTGACGTTGTCGCTCGGCCTCTTGTAGGTTGGCTTCTATACTTTTTTCTAACTCGGATTTTTCTTCAATGGGAGGTCCAGAAAAAGGAGTATAGGAAGCGAAATCGGGGAATGAATATTGTGTAAATTGTGGACAAGGTGGACACGGTAGACAAGGAGGTTGAAAATTCAACTCGAGGGAGGTGAATCCCCATTGACTCTGTAAAGAGTTGAAATTATTTTAGAAATTATAGTCATAAGATTGTGGGTATGGGTTGTATTGATTCGGATAAGGCCAACCGGTGCATTTGGTTGGTTCATATTGTGAAAAATCGGGTTGGAATTATCCGAAACAAATGAGGTTGGTGTGAAATATGGATTCATATTAGGATTGAAAGAATTGTTATTGTTGAATTCTATTTCACCAACAATCACAAACAAAAAATAAAAATCAAACAACAAACAAAAAGAATAGAAAAATCAAAACCAAGCCTATAGTAGGGTTGACCTAGACCTAGACGACTCCTAACTGGTCGATTACCCAGGGGAGGTTGTTGTATGAATCCGACCACAAGCTAATCAGCCAGGTAGGGGTAAAATACGGTGGGAGGTATCCGTGCGTAAGCAACGGGCCTTAATTACGCCAAACCACGGTATCTTCGAGGCGTAACCTCTTAATCCCCAATCATAGATGCCGATTTCACAAGAGTAAGATTCAAAACAAGTTTCACCCTCGGTCAATTTCTTAATGAGTCCGAGATGTCCCTAGGGGCCAACGTCTATCAATTTTTATTAGGACTTGGGTTGTGTGAGTGGGGAGGTGATTTTTGGGCTAAGGAAGGGTGATGAAATCCCACCTTATCTTGTATGGGTTTTGCCCTTAACATTGTCTTCACTGTATTTTGTTCTGTTGTTGTGATCTGAATTGAGGTGTACATATGGCATTGCATATAGCATAGGACAAACACGTGGGTGATTTTATCGCTTTGTGTTATATTCTTGTCTATATTACACACGTGCCTAAATGCAAATGTCTAAACCGTTTTAAAAGCGTCCAAATACCGTATTTTTGTTCTTTAGTTTATTACGGAGTGTAGGCAATCAAAGTAGGAAAGTAATAGTACAGATCCACTAGCTATTACAATGAACACATCCCAGCACAACAAGATACACAAATGCTACAAATTGATCGCGGAGGCGCGACTAAAGTCGCGTTTGCGGGGCGTTACTTTGGAATCTGGGCCCCAGCTTTCTAGAGCAGGTAGAGGCAAAGCTAGTGTTTATTCTGCAATGTTAAGCATCTGTAAAGATTGTCCTGCACACCAAAACAGAGAAGACAATGTTAACAAAACGTGAAATAAAAACCATTCCCGTTCCCCGGCAACAGCGCCAAAAATTTGATCGGGGCGGAACTAGCACCTGAAAATGTGTTGTTTATGAAATCAATGTAAAAGTTCGTATGTGCTAATGTTCGCTCGATACTTCCGTTATAGCATTGGCTCAACGGGTCGAATCCACAGGGACGGGAGGCGATAGAAGCATTAACAGTCTCTATTCACGTGTTATGTTAACAATTCTTCTTTGTTAAAGAATGAAAAAGAAAAAGAAAAGAAATTCAGAATGTGATACAGAATGTGATAGGTGGAGAAGGTGCGATGAAAGCAATGTGAAAATAAAAAGAAATGGTTTGGAAAACAAAATAGAAAAGAAGAAGAAGCTTGTAGTAAAGAAGATGAAAACAAGGGTGAACAAAGAGGATGGTAAAAACAACAATGAAAAAATAAAAGAATTAATTTTTAAAATAAGATAAAAGAAAACTCATACCTACTAACTACTAATTTCTCCACTAACCATGCTAACCTCTTAGTGCTAGTTGCCTCACATGGATCCTTGGCCATCACTAATCCTTGGCTTCAAAAGACGATACAAAGCATGGCTCATAAGATTGGTCTTCTACATTCAAACAACACATCAATACCACATAACAAGTTGCAAGTTACTTTTAAATCATCAAAACCGGTTAGAGGTGAATATGAAATAAAGAAGACATTGTAAGTTAGCAAGTTAGTGGGTTAGATGTTAGTAATGTTAGAATGTTAGAACCCATCATCATGAGCCATTAATGGCTCTTGCAAGAGCAAGGCCTTGTAGAGGCTATTAGATTCATGTGGATTATCAAGTAAGTGGTTAGATGGTTAGTGGTAAGTAGTTAGATTGCCATAAAAAGAAGAAAAGTTAGCCAAGCATCATGTAGAAGATAGAGAAATTACATTGGAGAAGAAAGGAGGCACCTTTACATAGATTGTCACCATCTATTACATCAATCCCTCCTATCTCTCTCTGAATCTCTCAGCCCTACTACAAGATCTAAAAATGAAATAACAATACAAAATAAAAGAAATGAAGAACACCTACACTACCCTACACTAAAACATAGAAACCCTAGTCTAAAATCAAAAACTGCTTGCGTTAAGGGCCTCTGCAGGGGTATTTATAGGCATAGGATGTTTCTAGAAGACGAGACGGCGCCACGCGTCGAAAATCGACGCGTGGCTCCACCACATTGCCTCGGATCCGCGGCAATACCAGGGACAAAAGTCCCTGGTTTTGGTGCAGAGATGCGCAACGCTTCTAGGATTTTCCTGGTATATCCCAATTCTGGTAATTTCGCCCGAATATTCGTCTAACGTGAGCAAAGGTCTAGATTCAATGCATCTTCTAGATGTTCCCTTGCTTGGCCTCCAAATAATGCGGATTTAATTACCCAAAAATGGGTTTAATTAAGCTCTTATTACTTTTTTGCCCTTAAACTCTTGATTTACCTTCAAGAAAGACCAAAACACGATTTACACTAACATTTTATTTATAAATCGGTGGGGAAATGCGATATAATAATGTAGAATTGTAGACTAATCACATACCAATAGTGGACAACCAGTCCTATAATGGCCCAACTGTTGACCGTTTTCACAATTTCGATGCTTCACTTCCTTCTATGATAGAGAATCTTCAAAACCAGACTTAAACCTAGATGCACCTCTAGGCCTCCCCTTGGTTGGTACAGGACCAATTGGATCGCGTATATTCAATTCTTCACCATCCCGCAGAACAACGATGGATCCACTGGAACCAATATTTGTTTTAAACTGTGATGATTGATATTACTGACCTGGTTTTGTATTCATTACTGGTTTCTTCAGCAAATTTTTCCAAAACAGCATCCAACTCTGAAAGATGGATATCAGAATCAGCTACCATTTCAAGATTGCATTAAATTTGGAACGAATGTTCACAGTCTAGCCGTCCCTTGAGTGCCTTGAATGGGAAAAGGCCTAATGCCATTTTCAATTGCATCATTTTTGTAACGCGCATCCAACTTCCATCTCTGTAGTATATAGGATTCTGGTATATGTGTAACGTGATTGCGCCACAAAATGTACAGATATGCCTATAAAGGATACCCTCTGTTTCAAATAATGAGCAACTACAAGACACATCAAGTTCATCAGAATTCTCATAACTGACCTTTTTCTAGGTGTCTTTTGATTCTGAAAATTTACCAACCAAATATTTTGCTCCGGATCCATCGTGTTCCAACTCTTCTGAAAAGAGTGTCATTACAACTGCCCATTCCTTTTGGAACAACTAAAAAATCTTTAGTGTATACAACTTTGAAACCTGTATCTCATATGGATTCGATATACAATTGGGCGCAGAACTCAAACCCTGAAAGTCCTGTTGAGATTCAGAAATACGACGGGCAGAGACAGCTTTATCATATTGGTGGACAAATTCAAGTAGTTTCGTGTTTGCATTTACAAAACCATCAAAGAATGAAGTAATACTCTCAGACCTCTGACTGGTTGTCATTCCAGCACAGAAAATATCCTTGAGATATGCATTAATCCAATGCCACGCAATCTGTACATCTTCAACAACCAACTGTCTTCTTCTTCTTCTAAATGATATTTTTCATTCATCAGTCTCCATCGTTCCTCACACGTGCTTATATCACGGGAGGTGTACCAAAGATGGAAATTAGAGACAAAATCTTCCTCATAATTGTTCGTCATCGGGATTTGTTGCTCGGCAATATGTTTTCATACATGCCAAAAACAGTACTTGTGCCGAATAGTTGGAAAAACCATCTTGATGGCATCACCGATCTGGACATCCTGATCAGTAATAATTACCTTTGGTGCAACTCTGTGCATGCATTTGAGACATTTATTGAATAGCCACACAAATGTATCCCTCTGCTCATCCACAAGCAATGCATAACCAAACAAAATTGACTGTCAATGATGATTCACTCTAGTGAATGGAGCAAATGGCAAGTTCAAGTGATTAGTCATGTATGTTGTGTCAAAAACAATCACATCACAAAAATTCAGATACGAGAAAATTGCTCTTCCATCAGCCCAAAAAATGCTTCTAAGTGTGCCCGCATTGTCAACTTCACTGGCAAAGAAAAAATCTAGATTGGACTCGACTTTTCTTTGAAAATATTTGATGATCGAAATAAACTCATGGCCAATGTTACTTCTATGGTGACGAGTAAAACCAATAACTTGTTGCGAGCTTACTTCTTCACAACCTTCTCCGTGGTTCATTGCATTAACAACACGGGAAATATTTGAAGGACGAATTCCTACATCAATCAAATTGCTCATAATGCTTCTGCTAATCTTTGATAGATGTGTCTGGTGAGAGTAATAGTGATGGACCTTATCCGGGCTTGATAATTCATGTGAATAAGAATCAATAAGCTTGGTGACAACCCAAGATCTTCTGTCAAATAAAAATGAAGACGCACATGCATTTCAGTAGGACACGCTATCTAGTGTCGATTTGACGGTTGACTGTAAGCCCATCTTGTCTTTTTCACATAACTTCTTCACACCCTCCTTGTTGCAACAAAATTTTCTGCAAATAATTTCATGAGGAGGCCTTCGTGACTTATCTATTCCTTTTCTTCTCACGCCAAAATCTCTGTTCCTTACATAAGAATTGTAGAAGTTGTATGCTTCATCATCCGTAGAAAACTGTTTCCCTAAAAAAAAATTTGAGATTCTTTCTCCATGTGAATTCAGATCCTACAAAACAAATTGTTGAACTAAATAAAAATAAATAATTGAAAATCACAAGTCTGAAGTGTAGTAACTAAAACTGCGACTAAGGTCGCAGATGTAAAGAAATTTATAACTTCTGAATAAAAGACTGCGACCATAGTCGCAGTTATTCGTGTGGCCAGGTTTTTTAAAAACATGAATAATAACTGTGAAACACTCATTAGTATATACTGCAACCTTAAGTCGCGGTTCTTGAAATTTAGTGTATAAGGTAGATATAATTGACCTGGACACGTGTCAGAACTATAAAAAATAGGACTGTGACTAAGGTTGCAGTTATAAAGCTAGTTTTGACAACTGAAAAAATATTTTAAATTCAAACTGCGACAGTGGTCGCAGTTTTTAAATTTTAGTGTATTAAATTAATGGTCGCAGTTCATAAATTTTAGTGTATTAAATTAAATAGGTGCGACTGAGACGCATTTAACAAAACTATGAAATTGTTTCTGAAAAAAGAGACTTTAGTACAAGTGATTATATTTACACAAAATCTTCTACATTTAACAAATTGCGGGAAAAAATTAATAAAATAAAAACCTCTTGATCAGCATGCAAAGATCTCAACCCTTCAATACTTTTAATATTCTGAGAGAAAGTTGAACCAGATGATATATGGTCCATATTTTGATCGGGAGATAGAGATTGCTTACGACTGTGATCAGAATTGACAGGGGAAGTGACTGCTCTGACGTCGACATTAAAATAAAAATGAGAAAACCTGATCTGAAAATCGCTATTTTCAGAAACAAGTTTATGGCATGAAAAGGAAACCCTAAATCTGACAACGAGCAGTAAAAGAAATAGGGAAAAAATAATAATAAATAATAGCGGGACAGGTACCTTTTACCGAGGGGCATTTAGTAGTTTAACTTATTCCAATAAGCGGGCCGCAACTTATTGGTGTGGCAAATATTGTGCCACGTTACCGCAGGCTGAGAGAAGCTGTCGGCTGATATACATATTTCTGTATATGTGTGTGTGTAGGGGGTTTCTATACCTCAGCCGCCAGCTGAGAGAGTTTCTCAGTCGGCGGTGACGTGGTCCAATCTATGCCACATATCGGTGGCAGAGTGTAGGCGCTAAAAAAAACAAAAATGCCGCCTAAAGAACCATCAATTACGTTGACCAAAATACACATTTTACTTTTAACTTAATAAAAACTCATCCACAACAAATTTTTATCAAAAAATTTGTAATTTTCACGGAAATTTTCATTAAATTTATCTACAGTTATAAATTTCCAAATTCATCTACATCGAAAATATAAAGTGAAAAAAAGATCAGATCAAGATGATGATTAAGAAAAGCAGCAGCTGAAAAAGGTAAAAAATAATCATGAAACCTAGAAAATTGTTTGTAATATATAGTTTTTTTATTGTTTATTTTCGCGATATTTTCAATTCATATATGTTTAATAAAAAAACTAAAATGAATAGGAAAATGATATTTGATGTAGGGCAGTTGTATAATTTTTTTGTATTACAAATGTGCAGTGTAAAAAATACTGAAATATAATGATTAATGATATATTTTATAGATATAAATTCAATTTTCTCGTAACTGCCACAATATTTGCAGATTGGTTGGACAATATTTCATGCAATTTTTAATGAACTGCGACTATGGTCAGTCTTGGTACTAAAAAATGCTTATTCTCAATGTACAATATAATGGGACCAAGGTTGTAGTACGCATGCATTCAAATATTATCAAAAATATATTAGTAGTGCGACCATAGTCGCAGCCCTAATATAACACAACTTTCAATCTTATATAACGAATGCGACCGTAGTCGCAGACCTTAAAATCTTGTCAACCGTAATGCAGAAAAATCTTACTCGCAGTTCTTACTAAACAGTAGTAAAATTTAAATGGATAATGAACAAAACATGCATAAAAATAATAGACGAAACATGCTATCGTTAAGCATTACGACTATAGTCGTAGTGCTTATTTGCATGCCATATGTAACAGAATTTTGAACTTTTATAAAATGCAACAAAGATTGCAATCCTAGCAACAATCATACCTAACAAAGTAGATTAGTCTTGCGACCGTTTGAGCAGTCTGCAATATCATAAGTTACAAAATACTATATTGATTACTCTGACCTAATTGCAGTAATTAATATATTGGCCCAAAGGCCTATCACTCTAGTTTTGATGATGATCAACTCATGTAGTTATAGTACTAATGATCTTGTGTTTAATTAGTGACAGATTTGTTATCAAGATCTTAGTAGGTGTGGAGCTTCAACAAAGGACTTAAAGTTAAGTTTTGGAGCTAGCACCGGTTGATTCACGAGCCTATGCATCAAGACCACATCAAGAGTTGAGCTCGTTGGATCGTGTTTGGACCAAGTCTAGAAGATGAGAAGGCTTCAAGTGAAGACTTCAAGAAGATGAAGAGTTGTGTCTAGGTTTGTTTTTAGTAAGATTTTGTTTTAGTTAAAATGTAAAGGATAGAGTAGTTGGTGGATTGCTCAAGTACATATACACACACACTCTTGATAGTTTTGTTTTTACAAAAGATTTTTACTTTGAAAAAAATACTTTTTGGTTTTTGGAATTTCTTATATGCATGTCTTTTATCCAAAACTAAGTTTAGAGCTTAATGTCAAAAACATAGATATCTTAATTGTGTAGTGGATCATATCCATACACACTATGCTTTAATGAATTCAAAATATCTTGTTTTTGTGTCATGAAGAAATTTGGAAAACAAGTTTTAGAAAAATACTAGTTTTCATTTGAGCCATATTTTTCAACTTACAAAAATAGTCCAAATCACTTGTAACATGTCTTGATTTTGTGCAAGCATGTTTGTTTATCAAAGTATATTGGTAAAACTATTTTTGTAGAATTTTCAGTATTTTATGGGATTTTATTTAAATCAAGAAGACCAAGTTTTAATCCCTAGATTTTCTGTTCCAGGCTTCAGCCAGTCGACTAGTCGACCGACCAAGTCGACTAGGGCTGAAGTCGGTCGACCGACTCGGTCGACCGACGTGCACAAACGTGCATGCCAGTTCTGCAGGATGGCCGGCCGACCGACCCGGTCGACCGTCCAGAGAGCTCTGCTCTCTAGAAAGGCCCTGGCTGATCGAGCGGTCGACCGGACAGAGAGATTGCTCTCTGTATCCTGGCTCGATCGACCGGCCGGTCGACTGATGGCTCAAACGGTCTGAAATATGACTGTTGGCCTGTCGGCCGGACGGTCGACCGACAGGCCTGTCAGAACCCCAATGGCTAGTTTTTCTGAGCCTATAAATTTGGGGGTTTGGGCATTGTTTTCACCAAGATTTTTAGTGGACTTTGAGCCAGTTCTTCCAACTCCATTAAAAGAGTTTTCTCCACTATATTTAGAGCCAATACTTCCAATCAAAAGGGGAGTTTTATTAAGAGTGTTTAAAGAGATTCTTTGAGTTTTCCTCCACCATCTCTTTCCTTGTTTTCTCACAAACACTTGAGCAACCCATTGAGCTATTCATCCTATAGGAGTGTTTTTGTGAGAGGATTTTAGGTGATCAAGAGTTGTGATCACCAAATTTCTACTTTGTTTCTTTGAGAAGGCGGACAGTTGCGTTCGCATTGTTTCGGGTCCTAGTGTGGACTCGGTGTTTCGGTTTCGGGTGCGAGCTCTTTGTTTGAGGTGCGGCCTCGGTGAGCCGGTGGGCTTGTGGTGTGTACGGTCTAGAGAAAGTCCAAGGAGTTCTAGTGGGAACTCATTGTAGGTGCTGCGGCACCGGGTGATCCATTGGGATCGATTATAGTGAAAATCCTTCGTGTGTCGAAGGTGGGGATGTAGAGCAAGTGTGCTCGAACCTCGAAACAAATCCCTTGTATTTGCGATTGCTCACTCTCTCTCTTTGCCTCTTGTTTATATCTTGCATACTTTTATTGTGTTTATCTTTATATGCTTGATATACATGTGTGCTTAATTGTTATACTTGCTTGGGATTGTTTGCTAACACTTGTATTTAACCAAGAGAGCCAACGCGGCACCTCAACCCTTATCAAGGGGAATCTAGAGGAGTTTGTCCAGAGCCCTTCACGGGGAATTCGGCAACACTCTTGTGTTATACGTGGTGTTTAGTGTAAGAGTTTAGTTTAGGTCATAATAGTTTATACTTCCGCATTATTTGGCATTAAGTGACCATTAGATTAGCCATCACCTATTCACCCCCCTCTAGATGAACTTACAATTGGTATCAGAGCTTGGTACTCTGATTTGGGTCTTACAACCTAGAGTTAAAGATCCTCATTTTTAGGCTAATCACAATATTTTGTACATACACCATGGACTTCATGTCACCACCCACCTTTGACATTCTTAACATCCAAATTTGGAAGGTTAAGATGTCCTTGTACCTCAAAGCCCTAGGTTATCATGTTTATCTTGCCATCACTAATAATGATTATTGTTTATATGGTAAGAATATTGAGGCTAATGCAAAAGCCCTTAATACTTTAAAGTCTACCCTAGATGATATTTATTTATCTAGAGTTTCTAATGTTGATTCGGCTTTTGTAGCTTGGAACATCATCACCTCCCTTGGCGAAAAAGATCTATATTATGCGGGGAGCGATTCGGACGTTGGAAGTAACACCTCCAACTTGTGCTATATGGTCCAAGGGGATAACCCCCTTGAGGTAAACACCGAATCCGAGTTAGATGATGAAGACATGTCATATGATGAGCTCACTTCATTTTGCCAACAATTACTTGAGAAATATGACATGCTTAGAAAAGATAATAAAATTTTGAAAAAGAAATTTGATTGCATGCATAAGGAAAATGATTCATTTAGAACTAAGGTTGCATGCTTAGAAAAAGAAAAAGAAGATTTAAAAAATGAGAATGTTTTCTTGATGTCCAAATCAAATAATCTTTGTGAAGGAAACACATCTTTGAAAAATAAAATTGTTTTGTTGGAAAGACAAAAGGAAATTACTTTTCAAGAAAATAAATCTTTGAAAAGAAAAATTTGTGAAAAAGAAAAAGATTTTGTTTCTAAAAAGAAAAAGAAAAATGATTCTTTATCTCATCATGCTTTACATGTCACCACTAATGAAATTAAAGATTTGAAAAATAAAATGGATTGTTTGAGTTCAACTTTGAACTCTTATACATTTAACCATACTAGGTTGGAGTCAATGTTTTCAAAGAAACAAACTCCACACATTCATGCACAACATCATCATGCATATGCTTATGTTGCACGTCATGATCACACTCCTACACATAAGCATCCTAAGGTGTACACATGTACACATTGTGGCCACAAAGGCCATTTAGCAAAATTTTGTTATGACAAGTTGCATCATTTTAATTTTGCTAATAATAAAAATTTTTGGGTTCCTTACAAGACTAACTCCAAAGGACCCAAGAAAATATGGGTACCAAAACCCCCCACCCCATGTTTTTGATATAGGTGAGGGATCTCTCAAGATGTGAGAGATTTGGTGCCTTGATGGTGGATGCAAATGGACTTGATGGACACACATTTGATGCATCACTATCAAGGAGGTTTTGGTGGGAAAGACCACCAAGCTTGGAGCTTTGGAGTTGGTAACAATCTCTAAACTCCTACTTTTTATGTACATGCTTTTTTACATATATCATATTCATAGCATGTCTATGTTTTTGATGTGCTTCATGTGGTAATAACATGCTTAGATGTAGTTTTTATCAAAACTTGTATTATACATGTACAAATAGTGAGTTACATTTGATTTATATATATTTGCACTTCATGCTCATTTGTACCTACTATATGCACATATATAGACTAGTTTTGATGATTCTCATTTATACATGCTTTGTCAATTCTTCATGTTTTCCTTCATGTATATGTATTTTTAATTCAAATCTAATAAATATACATGTTTACCCGTGAGTCTCTTGCCTTCATGCAAACATTATTAATAAACTCTTTTATGTTTGGGATATGTATGCATATTGTTAGATTTGGATAAATCATACATATACCTAGAAGTTTATTGTTTTAATAAAAAATGATTTTTCATGTTTTGCTTTGTTAAAAATGTGACTTATGATCTTTTTGAGCTTAAATGAACATTTTCATGAAAATACTATTTACATGATTTTTGAACACTCATACTTTATTTTTTTGTCATGACTTAGTTTCATGGACATATTTTAAGCTTTATAGACTATGAGTGTAAATCTTGTGTATTTGGTATGTTTTATGAAAAACATATGATTTGATGTATTTGAAGGATCTTTAACTAGTTTTTCAAAAATCAATTTATACTAGTTATTTATTCTTCAATTAGTTTATAAGATATACACATGATCCTATTTAATCATATGGATAAGTTCTTTTGTGTTCTCAAGATTTGATGCTTCCTGAATTAAATATTAGTTTAAATGTTAGTTTTTGTCAACGCTAGGATTTATACTTGTACATATTGTGGGCCACAAATAAATCTATATATGTTGGGTTTGATTGCTTATTTGTGCCCATTAGGTGTGCTAGTATAGCCTAGTTTTGATGATCCATACTTTTTAAACTTGTATTCCCATTTTGGATTTGTGTTATGATCATGTTCTTTCATTTCATGTATATGTTTATTTTGCCAAACTTTAAGATATACATGTATACCTCTTGAGTCATTTGCCTTTCATGCAAATCTATATATATGAACTCAATTGTGTTTAGGGATATATATGTATACTTCTTATGTTGTCAAAACATACATATACCTTGAAATATAATTTTTTAATAAAAATTTTGTGGTGATTTTTATGTTTTCAAAATTTATGATAATTTTCACATTGTCTTATTTAAAGGAATATTGAGCTTCATTGCCATTTTCATGTGATTTACACATATTTCATGAAAAATATTTTTATTTTATTCCTTGATTGAAGGATTCCGTACTAGTTTTCAAACATTTCATTAACTAGTTCGAGTTCTTCATGTGGTAGATTATATGATGTATACACTTAAGCTTATTTTTCTATTGGTATCATTGGATATTTTCAATTGGTATCAATATGAACTTCTTTGTATATACTCATATTTTGTTTTCCCATATATGTATGTATCAATTTCATTTGGTATACTCATTTTTCATACATATATATGATTTGTTCTGTGCTTAAGTTAAAATCGATTTACATGTTTAAAAGCACAAAATTAGTTTATGCTAAGCTTGATCTAAACCTTTATTTTTCAATTGATTTTTCAATTGATATTTTAAACATAATGCATAAGCTTATGAAAAATAAAAATTTGATCATTATGTTTTAAAATTGGTATCAAAAATTAAAAAAATCATGTTTATTTGATATCTCAAGATTTGTTTTATAAGAAAAATTCAAAATTTTTGATTTGTATTGCCTATATGCAAGGAGAGCTTTACATCTCTTCTACATATAGATTCATGTTGAGTGTATTGTATATTGAGGAGCTTGATAACTCTTCTTTATGTGGTACACGTGTGTAGGGGGAGCTTCACATCTCCTCTTATGCATTACATATTATACGTTATGTGAATTAGGGCTTATCATCCCTCTTTCATGTAATGTATATGTGTAGGGAAGTTACTTAACTGTCTTCCTCTTCATGAATATATATCGCATATAACCTTTTATTGATATGTTTGATTTGACCCCTTATTGATCTCTTTGTTTATGACAAAAAGAGGGAGAAAAATTTGATGATTTTATTTTTACTTTAACCCCTTTGTTGATGATTGACAAAAAGAGGGAGAAGTATTTGAGATATATGCATGTTTTTGGTTAAAGGATTTATGTTTATGCATATATGTTTTGTTATGCAAAGAGGAGAAAAAGATTTTGTGATTTTGTTTTATGATTGATTAGCATGTTTACTACTACATTTGCATACATGTTTATGTGCCTCATTGCATATTTATTTGTTTATGTGGTATGCATGAGTTAAGGGGAGCTTCTTTGAAGCTTTACTTTAATCCATGCATATATAACTTCATGAGTTTTGTCATCATCAAAAAGGGGGAGATTGTTGGCCCAAAAGCCCATCACTCTAGTTTTGATGATGATCAACTCATGTAGTTATAGTACTAATGATCTTGTGTTTAATTAGTGACAGATTTGTTATCAAGATCTTAGTAGGTGTGGAGCTTCAACAAAGGACTTAAAGTCAAGTTTTGGAGCTAGCACCGGTTGATTCACGAGCCTATGCATCAAGACCACATCAAGAGTTGAGCTCGTTGGATCGTGTTTGGACCAAGTCTAGAAGATGAGAAGGTTTCAAGTGAAGACTTCAAGAAGATGAAGACTTGTGTCTAGGTTTGTTTTTAGTAAGATTTTGTTTTAGTTAAAATGTAAAGGATAGAGTAGTTGGTGGATTGCTCAAGTACACATACACACACACTCTTGATAGTTTTGTTTTTACAAAACATTTTTACTTTGGAAAAATACTTTTTGGTTTTTGGAATTTCTTATATGCATGTCTTTTATCCAAAACCAAGTTTAGAGCTTAATGTCAAAAACATAGATATCTTAATTGTATAGTGGATCATATCCATACACACTATGCTTTAATGAATTCAAAATATCTTGTTTTTGTATCATGAAGAAATTTGGAAAACAAGTTTTAGAAAAATACTAGTTTTCATTTGAGCCATATTTTCCAACTTACAAAAATAGTCCAAATCACTTGTAACATGCCTTGATTTTGTGCAAGCATAATTGTTTATCAAAGTATATTGGTAAAACTATTTTTGTAGATTTTTCAGTTTTTTATGGATTTTATTTAAATCAAAAAGTCCAAGTTTTAATCCCTAGATTTTCTGTTACAGGCTTCAGCCAGTCGACTAGTCGACCCACCAAGTCGACTAGGGCTGAAGTCGGTCGACCGACTCGGTTGACCGACGTGCACAGACATGCACGCCAGTTCTGCAGGATGGCCGACCGACCGACCCGGTCGACCATCCAGAGAGCTCTGCTCTCTGGAAAGGCCCCGGCCGACCGCGCGGTCGACCGGACAGAGAGATTGCTCTCTGTATCCTGGCTCGGTCGACCGGCCGGTTGACCGATGGCTCAAACGGTCTGAAATATGACCGTTGGCCGGTCGGCCGGACGGTCGACCGACAGGCCTGTCAGAACCCCAACGGCTAGTTTTTCTGAGCCTATAAATTTGGGGCTTTGGGCATTGTTTTCACCAAGATTTTTAGTGGACTTTGAGCCAGTTTTTCCCACTCCATTAAAAGAGTTTTCTCCACTAAATTTAGAGCCAATACTTCCAATCAAAAGGGGAGTTTTTACCAAGAGTGTTTTAAAGAGATTCTTTGAGTTTTCCTCCACCATCTCTTTTCTTGTTTTTCTCACAAACACTTGAGCAACCTATTGAGCTATTCATCCTATAGGAGTGTTTTTGTGAGAGGATTTTAGGTGATCAAGAGTTGTGATCACCAAAATTCTACTTTGTTTCTTTGAGAAGGCGGACGGTTGTGTTCGCATTGTTTCAGGTCCTAGTGTGGACTCGGTGTTTCGGGTTCGGGTGCGAACTCTTTGTTTGAGGTGCGGCCTCGGTGAGCCGGTGGGCTTGTGGTGTGTACGGACTAGAGAAAGTCCAAGGAGTTCTAGTGGGAACTCGTTGTAGGTGTTGCGGCACCGGGTGATCCATTTGGATCGATTATAGTGGAAATCCTTCGTGTGTCGAAGGCGGGGATGTAGAGCAAGTGTGCTCGAACCTCGAAACAAATCCCTTGTGTTTACGATTGCTCACTCTCTCTCTTTGCCTCTTGTTTATATCTTGCATACTTTTATTGTGTTTATTTTTATATGCTTGATATACATGTGTGCTTAATTGTTATACTTGCTTGGGATTGTTTGCTAACACTTGTATTTAACCAAGAGAGCCAACGCGGCACCTCAACCCTTATCAAGGGAAATCTAGAGGAGTTTGTCCAGAGCCCTTCAAGGGGAATTCGGCAACACTCTTGTGTTATACGTGGTGTTTAGTGTAAGAGTTTAGTTTAGGTCATAATAGTTTATACTTCCGCATTATTTGGCATTAAGTGACCATTAGATTAGCCATCACCTATTCACCCCCCCTCTAGGTGAACTTACATAATATCCTATCTATCGTGATACAACAACAGTCTCAAAAAAAGATGCACTAAAATTAATCTCAATAAAGGAAAAATGTGCACCATATGAAATTTAAATATATAGAAAAAATATTCTATAAAAAACTAATTTGTAGTTCACATCATAAACTTCTGAAAAAAGGGTTCTCTTTGGATTCTCCCGCCATAACTGCTTCAATTAAATATTTAATTTTTTTATCTCTTCTTCGAATACTCAACTGTCACCTCTAACACTTGTTATTACTATTCAAGCCGTTTCACAGTATTGGCCTTTTTATAGTACTTGTGAGTAATATATTTAAAAGATCTAATATCTAAAAAAATATTTGTGCTCTTCTTCTTTAATTTAATTTCGAAACTTCCTGAAATAATTTATTCTTGAATCATATTTTCCCCATTTTCTCCCTCTGAACACTCAGATTTCAAGTTCAATCATTCTCCCACTAGTCCTCTTTCTTCAGGGGATACTAGTGAATTTGATGGCAGTCTAAAATTCTCTCCTTTTGACTATCTTACTACATCAAATAATGTTACTTCTGATCCTTCAAGAGGATGATCAAGTTTTCATGATGCTTAGTGAGGAACTTATTCCTCTGTCACTTTACAAAGACATGCTCGATGAAAGCATGTCCTCTAATGTTGAAGGCGCGATTTCTTTAAGCATATCCTCTGAGGATTCTTCTCAACACGGATTGGAAAACGAGCTTGATACAGATGATCCATTCTGAGAGTTTATCAACAAACCAAAATATCCTCAAAAAAGAGAAAGAAAGCGAAGAGGACAGCGAGTCGGTCGACAAGGGAGAAGTGAGGAAAAAAATAATGAAGAGGAAGACGAGAAGAATGAAGACGATGAATCTGCTTATGATGGTGATGACGACGAGGATTAAGATTTTCTGATCTTCTGATATTCACCTTATTTTTGTCTTCTTTTAAGAGCTTTTAATGCTCTTTTTCTTTAAAGTCTCTTTCTGACCATATTTGTTATAAATAAAATTTATGTCTATCTAAAAATGATCTTCCATAATTTTAAAATACATGTAAATATGTTTCTTTCATGCATTTTAATTCGCAAGTGATCACAGGACTTTGAGTAGTTTTATAAATACTTCTACTATGGTCGCAGACCTAATATATTTCCCGTAAATATTATTATCATACGATAAGAAATATAATCATTTACTACAGAACAATGTAAATCTTTTATTAAGAAGTTAACTATGGTCACACTCTGTGATTATAAGTTAAAAGTTATTAGGATTGCATCCCAACTGTGACTATAGTCGCAGTACTCAGGCAATAATTACTCTTAAGTAAAAAACTGCGACTATGGTCACATTCTATAATTAACTATATTGATACATGAAATTGCGATCATGGTCGCCGTCTTGATAAAATAGTTTGATCACTGTACATTCAATCAAGTTAAAAATTATGACCATAGTCGCAGTGCAAAGTTAACTAAATCGATAGTTGATACTGCGATCATGATCGCAATCCTCTTAAATTAGTATATTTCACTGTATATCGTAAATTAAAAAATTGCGACTGCGGTCGCAGTATGTAACATAAATACAAAGTTCTTCTCATGCGTGAAAAAGAGACAACAGCCCCAGTGAAGAATAAATATATAAAATCATAAGTAAACTGTGACTATAGTCGCAGTTCTTAATCACCATTTTTACTTTTAACCTAGCAAAAAACTCATCCACAACATGCTATCATTAAGCACTGCGTCATAGTCGCAGTTTTTATTCGCATGGCATATCTAACATAATTTTGATCGTTTGTATGTGGCATGCGAATAAGTAAACTACGATTATGGTCACATTTAGTAAAATCCTTATAGATCATATTATAAATTTTTGCAAAAAAAGAATTTATTTGTATATCAATTAAGCACAAAAGCTGACATGTTTATGAGTTTCACATGATACAATCCTAATATAATTGCAGACTGCAACTTACATCGCTTTTAAAATAATTGAGAAATTATTTTATTGACCACTATGAGCTTAGTCGCATCCTGAAAACCATAATATCTGTGTGTAAAAAAAATTAATAAAGAACTATTCAAATTTGATTCGTTCGTTGATGAAATTGCACTTGATGAAACCTGATTGATATTTAGTTGAAGAGAAAAGTGGGTGGGGTCGGCAGCAAGATGGGATTGCCGGCTATGAATTATGTTCAGGACTCAACATCAAAAAATGATAAGGCGAGAGAGATCTGATACATGTATATAAAAGATTATCCAACAGGGTCCTTTAATAATTTTATTTATTTCTAAAAGCCAGGACCCTATAAAAATTACCCAGTTCTGTGACACATATTACGCCATGTCACCGCCGGCCGAGAGACACTATCAGCTGTCGGCTGATATATATATATTATATTATATATATATATATATATATATATATATATATATATATATATATATATATATATATATATATATATATATATATATATAGTGTGTGTGTGTGTGAGAGTATATGTGTACATATATAGTGGAAGATGAAGGTTAGTGTCCTCTCCCCTCTCATAGTGAGCTAAGTTTGAAATTTAGAGTAGCCTAGCCCATCAAATTGCTCTCTGCACTATTG
The DNA here is from genome assembly GCA_038442645.1 of Agave tequilana. Classification (NCBI taxonomy): domain Eukaryota; kingdom Viridiplantae; phylum Streptophyta; class Magnoliopsida; order Asparagales; family Asparagaceae; genus Agave; species Agave tequilana. The sequence goes on along the minus strand of JAVJIF010007320.1, from coordinate 182,958 downwards.
TTTTAAATGATCAATAAAACTTAGTTACTTATATATATATATATATATATATATATATATATATATATATATATATATATATATATATATATATGTGAGAGAGAGAGAGAGAGAGAGACTTGTGTCATTCCGAAAGGATTCGAGCCTGAATCCTTCCAATTCAAATACAACCCTCTGACATTCGAATACAAGATCCACTTCGTTGAACTTGATCTATATTATTTCAAGTATTTATATACCAAAAATCAAGTGTTTTGAATACTTTTTACCCACCCATCAAGCGATGAAAAATGGACGGCCAAAAGTAGTGAGTTGGTTAGACCTAAATCTTTAGACATACAAATTCTTGAACGACCATTTGATCATGATCTAAACATTTAAAAAATCTTACAAACCAATTTTTGTTAGGTTTCAAATGTTCTACACCGTTAAACCAACCAACTCACTATTTAGACCGTTCGTTTTTTTTCCAACTTGATGCATGGGCAAAAAATATTTAAAATACTTGATTTTTGGTTTATAGATACTTGAAATAATGTAGATCAACTTCAACGGAGTGGATCTTGTATTCGGATGACGTAGGGTTGTATTTAAGTGAGAAGGATTCGGGCACGAATCCTTCTGGAATGACACAAGTCTCTCTCTCTCTCTCTCTCTCTCTCTCTCTCTATATATATATATATATATATATATATATATATATATATATATATATATATATATATATATATATATATATATATATATATATATATATATATATGGGTTACTGTACCTCAGCCTGCAGGCTGAGAGAGTTTCTCAGCCTGCGGGACGTGGCTGAATATATGCCACACAACGGCCGCAGAGTGTAGGCGCCAAAAAAATCAAAAAATTCCCGCCTAAACAATTGTGAAACAAATTGACAAAAATACCCCTTACAAACAGAATGAAGACGACGAATCTGCTTATGATGGTGATAATGACGAGAATTAGGATTTTCTGATGTTCTGATATTCAACCTTATTTGTCTTCTTTTAAAAAGCTTTTAATTTCTTTTTTTGTAAGGTCTCTTTCTCACTATATTAACTTATAAGCTCTTTTAATTACATATGAAACTGCGACCGCTGTTCTTATATACTGCGACCATAGTCGCAGTCCTACTACGCATGCAATAAGTAAAAATAATTCATAATTTATAGGCTACTGAGACAACAGTTACGGTGAACTGCGACTGTAGAATCAGTCCTTATTCAGACAACAGTCACAAATAAAGAACAAAAAAGAATATAAGATAAAACTGTGATTATACTATCGCTCTCGTTAAGTACTGCGACCATAGTCGCGGTACTGCGATCATAGTCGTAGTCCATGGTCGCATAATATATAAAAAAACAATTTAATTGTTCATATGAGGATCAGACAACATTCACAAATAAAGAACAAAAAAATATAAAATAACACGTAAACTGTGATTATACTATCGCTCTCGTTAAATACTGCGACCATAGTCGCAGTCCATGATCGCATAATATATGTAAAAACCAATTTAATTGTCCATAAGAGGATCGGACAAAATTCAGAAATTATACGAAGGACAGTATTTGATGACTAACAATTGATAATTTATGGTCGCAGTTACTTAATCATTTATCAGTTCCCAATGCGACTATGGTCGCAATAATAAACTATTTTGGAGTTCAAAGTAATTTAAAGTTATAGTGTATTAACTTTTAAACTGTTTTGGATAACTGAACGGTCACCTAGGAAGTATACAATTTTTGGGAAAAGGTAGAAAATAAATTTGGGAGATATTCACATGGTCCGAGAGCTTAAACCTTTTGAAATTCCGGGATTAAAAATATATAAAGGGTCATCAGCAAAGGATTAAAAACATACTAAATTATTTTTGCTCAAACTCGTTACTCTCACTGTTTGGAAAATAGATTCAAAAAATGTCTTCTCCACCGTCTTCACCGGAAAAAAGCCAATCATCTAATGATGATTGGATGTATAGTTCTGAAATGATGCCTCGCTACGGGTCAGAGGATGAGCTTGATACAGACGACCCGTTCTGGGAGTTCATTGATGAGCCAAAATACAAACATGAAGAGGAAGAAAGCGAAGAGGAGATTGTCGCTAAAGAGGAGGAAGGGACGGAAAGCGATACGGAAGACGAAAGCATTCATACTCTTGACGACGAATCTGATTACGATGGTGATGACGAGGATTAGAAGTTTAAAAATTATATTTTGTTTTTTTAAATATATATAAATCTGTTTTCTAAGGTTAATTGTGTGAATTACATTTTTTACTACTATGTCTTGGTTGAAATGCTGTACAATTGTTACAAACCTTAATTTTAAATATTTTACGCTAAACGAATATACTGCGACCAAGGACGCAGTTAATAATTATATTACTTCACCCGTATAAAATTTTAAAAATGAATGTTGCGACTTTGGTCGCAGTTGCTGGCCGCAGTCTTAATAAAATACACTGCGACCTTGGTCGCAAACCTTAATTTTAAATATTTTACGCTAAACGAATATACTGCGACCAAGGACGCAGTTAATAATTATATTACTTCACCCGTATAAAATTTTAAAAATGAAGGTTGCGACTTTAGTCGCTGTTACTGGCCGCAGTCTTAATAAAATACACTGCGACCTTGGTCGCAGTTGCTGGTCTTTAGTCTTAATCAACAACAACACTGCAACCTTGGTCGCTATGCGTGTTAATATAAAAGAAACACCTACCTAACGTACTGCGGCCTAAGTCGCAGTCATTGTACTGCGACCCTAGATTGCAGATGCTGGCCCTCTTTATCAATAATAACATTGCGACCTTGGTCGCAATTAACCATGTACACTGCAACCAAAGTCTCTGTCTACATTATATACACAAAAAATAAACTATGTAGGAGAACTTAGATCTGACAAAGAGAGGTAAGGAAATAGGGGGAAAAATTAATTTATAAACAATAACCTAAATAATATAAAGAGCGGCAAAAGAAAGGGGAAAAAATAATAATAAATAATAACCCAAGTCAGACAACGTGCGCTCCAAAAATTGCCTTTTGGGCAAATAATAATAAACAATAAGGAAAGTTAACGAAAGAGTAGCTTTTCATAAGGGGTATTTGGTAATTTAACTTCTTCCTATAAGCGGGCCGCAAGTTAGTGAGGTGACAAATTGAGCCACGTCACCGCAGGCTGAGAGAGTACTCTCAGCCCGCGGGCTGATATATATATATATATATATATATATATATATATATATATATAGGGTAAAGTGTTCCTAGTAGGTCTCCTTAGGCTACAATCTAAGGAGGAGTCTTAAAATCCCAACATTTTGAATTTTTTTTAACAATCCGACCGCATATGATATCTTCATGTTCTAAAATGTGCACATATAAAAAATCAAATGATTTGAATTTCGTTTACTTATTGATCTAATAGTTCCATTTTGTTCTACTTTTAAAAAACCGTTAATATTTGAACTCAAAGAAAATAGAGTAAACGAACTCGAAATCACTTAATTTTTTATATTTGTACATCTTAGGACATGAAGTTGAAAATGTGCGGTCAGATCGTGAAATTGTTTTTGAGATGTTAGAGTTTTAAAACTCCTCCTTAGATTGTAGTCTAAGGAGACCTACTAGGTACACTTTACCGATATATATATATATATATATATATATATATATATATATATATATATATATATATATATATATATATATATATATATATATATATATATATATATATGGGCTATCTGTACCTCAGCCTGCGGGCTGAGAGAGTTTTCTCAGCCTGCGGGCGTGGCAACATCACCGCCCCACATCTGTTAAAAAATTTGGCGGACAAAATCCTGTAAAATCCCGCCCAATTTAATGCCAGTCAACTCAACATTGTATTTTCCGAAAATACCCTCCATCACAAACTTTTACCTTATTGTAAAAAAATTAGTCTTCCAAAAAAATTTACAGCTCTTCAACTTCAAACGGCGGTTCTGATCCAATTTGTTCTTTTCCTTCAAAAATTTCATCCGTTTTTGGAAAAAATTATTTGCAACTGATGGCGCCTAAGAAATCATCCGTCGAAAAAGGTACTACAAAATAGATATTTTCAAAAATTTTTAGGGTTTTGTGTATTTTAAAAGTTTTAAATTTTTTCAAGATTTATTTCTGAAGTCGCATTTTTTTTTAAATTTTTTTTAAATATTGGAAACATGGTCGCAATTACGAAAGAGATTTTCAAACTTTAGACGATAAAGGTCCTATTTTTTGAAAGTTTTTATTATTTACTTCTATTTTTACTGTGTCGCAGTTCAGATCTGTGCGACTTTGGAAATTTTTTTTTTTTACCTTTCCTTGTGGACGAATGCGACGTTGGTCGCAGTATATGAAATTTACTTTTTTTTTCTCACATACTGACCACATGGGGTCGCAGTTGTTTAAATAAGAGTTGTAGTCTCAAGTCTTCACCAAGGTCGCAGTTTATTTTAAATTATATGTTTTTATCAAACTTGTGTCGCAGTTGTTTCTGTTTGAACTGTAGTCTTATGCGACCTTGGTCGCAGTGTTGTCCCTGGTCGCAGTTGTTCTGATTGCACTGTAGTCTTATGCGACCTTGATCGCAGTGCGACCCTGGTCGCAGTTTATTAAAAAACAAATATGCTTTATATTCCCTTATAATTTTTTAATAATCATTGGTCTAAAGTGTTTAATTTTTCTTCCTATGTAGGTAAACAACAGATACAGGTTCGTCCTCTGAGATCAAGCATAAAACCAATGTGCCAGTTAATGAAGAAATTTAAAGAGTACATACCGGCTGATTTCGTAGAGGCGATGAAGAATACCCCATTTGGCCCAATCTTCATGGCGTTCTACAATGAAGAATTTGGGGCTGAAAAGACACTAAAATCAAACGTTGCCGTGCTGCGTATTTTAGACCAGTATGACAGGAATACAAGGATCTTTACAATTGGGGGCAAAGAGATTGAGTTAACAGTGGAGGATGTTGCCCTTACTTTTGGTCTACCTGTCAATGGGGTAGATTTTGTGATGAATAAGACATGTACGCTGAAAGATAGAGGGGTTATAAAACATTTTTTCCCCAATATAAAGAAGATCACAAAAGTATCTATTGAAGATGCTTTGGATAATCTTCTTGTCAAGAGAAGGAGGAGGGATATATTAGATGTGACACAGGATGAACAATCTGAGCAGCAATTGTCTATAAATGAAATTATAAGAGACATAAATAGACTTGCAGCTCAAGACTTTACCACATTAGTCATCCTATACATGTCGGCCACTCTTTTCTTCTCTGGCAGTAAATGCACGGTGCCGTGGTATATTGTGGAACAGATTGCCAATATGCAACTAATGAGGACAATATGCTGGGCAAAAGCTGTTTGGCAATTCCTGATTGACTCAATGGAAATCTTCAGGCAAACCACGTACGAGCTGCAAGGATGCTCCGTGCAAATTATTATAAGTAGAAATCTCAAATTTGGCCAACATTGTATGAAATTTACCCATAAATTGATAAAATTTGTGGAAACTAATTTAATTTTTAATTTTTGCAGTATTGGCTGTGTGAGAGGGCACCTATTTTTGAGCAGAGGTCTGGCTTGGAGGAAAAAACCCCACGCGCAGTAAGATGGGACCTCCAAAATATTGGCAGATCTCTACTTGAAGTTGATCTAAAAAAGATTGACAGCAATATTGTAAGTTAAACTTCTTTTTATGTGTAGTACAAATAAAATGCGACCATAGTCGCAGTATTGAGCTGCAACTTTCACAGTTCGTTTTATGCCTGACAAATAATGTGCGACCATGGTCGCATTCTCTTGAAAATACCCATTTCAACAGAAATGCGACCATGGTCGCAGTGTTGAGCTGCATGTCTTGGCAGATAAATTTATGCACGACAAAACATACTGCGACCATGGTCGAATTCTTATCCAAAAATATTTCATAAATAAACTGCGACCATGGTCGCAGTATCATAATTTCATTGTTTTATTTTTAGCTTACCTTTTTCTGTTTATTTTCAGATTTTGAGTCGAATGGCCAACATCTCTAATGATGAAAAAATATGGTTGGCCTTCCTGTTGAAGGGGAAGAGGATGAGGAAGAAGAAGTAGCAGAAGATGAAGGTGGAGATGAAGGTGAAGAAGAAGAAGAAGAAGAAGGTCAAAGTGAAGGAGATGAAGGAGGCCATACATGTAATGAGGCTGACATCCCGGCGGAAAAGGAGCCAGAACCGGCTGAAACGAGTGAGCAAGAACCAATTTTTGAAGGTTATTTGCCACCTCCACCGGATGTTCAAGCAGCAGAAATAAAACGATTGAGGTCTGCAAATCAGCTCTTGAGAGATTATGTTTCTCAGCTTGAAAAAAAGATTGAAAATATGGAGAATGAGAAAAGAGTCAAGGCTGAATTAAAATTAAAAAGAAGAGAAAAAAGAGAGAAGAAAAACCAAAAAAGACAACAGGAGAATAGAAGAAGGGAAGAGGAGGAGAATGAAAGGAGGAAGTGGGAAGAGGAAGAGAAAGAGAAGGAGAAGAAGAGGGAAGAAGAGAAGGAAAAGGAGAACAGGAGGAGAGAAGTGGAGGAGAAGGAGAATAGAAGAAGGGAAGAGGAGGAGAATGAAAGGAGAATGAGGGAAGAAGAGGAGAAGGAGAAGAAGAGGAGGGAAAAGGAAGAGCAGGAGAAGGAGAAGAGGAGGAGGAGGGAGGAGGAAGAGAATGAGAAGAAGAGGAGGAAGGCGCAGATGGAGAACAAAAGAATGAAGGAGCAGATGGAGAAGCAGGCTGAAGAGGAGAAGAAGAAAAAACTGGAAGAGGATAAAATCATGGGTTCTGAGTCTGTTTTAATTAATATTGGGGAAGATATTCCAAGTTTTTCTCTGAATCTAGCTCAAATGACTCAAGAAATCCAAAGAGATAGAGCTTCTGAAGAAGAAATTCAAGAACATACTCCGCCTCAGAAGCAATCATCAAAGAAGCTGTTTTGGAAACCTCTAAAGGAACAATAGAAAGGGGAGTCAAAGAACGAAAGCGCGCTGAAAGAGATCGCGATGACTCCGACTTTGTTTATCCAAAACAGAAGAAGAAAAAAAATGAAAATCCTCTTCCACAGCCTGCGGCTGCGAGTTCTGCAGAATTGACCGAAACCACATCATACAGAATTCTGCAGCCCGATCAACAAGCTCGTATAAAACATTTCTTCGACAAGTCCTACTCTGAGTAAGTTAATTCATATCAAAAAATTTCTGTTATACCTTTATATAAGAACAATTAAATTACTAACTTTGTTTTGAATATCTTGCACTTCTACTGCATATCAGGATACCGATAATTCAATCATCATTTCAAGGAATGACATTGAGGACCTGATGTTCAGTAGAGACTTAGATGCAACTGTAATTCATTTCTACATGCAGCATCTTGAGAAAAGAGAAGGATTAAAAAGCATATTCTTCCGAAGCGAAGCTTGGGTAAAAATCTACTTTCTCCTTTACTGTTTAATGTAATATCAACTCTGGAACAGATTACTAATATTCTCTATCTCTGTGTAGACATAAATCATGTACTGCGACTAAGGTCGCAGTGAATAATTAAAATGTACTGCTACTAACACATGTACTGCGACCAAGGTCGCAGTTTATAATTAAAATGTATTGCTACTAACTCAGGTACTGCGACAAAATGTAACAACTGCGACCTGCGACCAAGGTCGGAGCTGCGACCAAGGTCGCAGTTTATAATTAAAATGTATTGCTACTAACTCAGGTACTGCGACAAAATGAAACAGCTGCGACCTGCGACCAAGGTCGGAGCTGCGACCAAGGTCGCAGTTTATAATTAAAATGTACTGCTACTAACTCAGGTACTGCGACAAAATGTAACAGCTGCGACCTGCGACCAAGGTCGGAGCTGTGCGACTAAATAATATAGTGCGACTAAGGTCGCAGTTTATATTTTTTTGTTATATTTTTAATTCATTTTGTATTTGATTTCTATTTTTTTTCTTGTCCGCAGCATGGTGTTGTAAATAAAATTGAAGATCTGGAAGGTCATTTCATCAAGCAGAAGCTGTTGAAAAACTGGACAGCTGACGTGCAGTACATGTTCTTCCCGATCAATCACAAACATAGTGCCGACGAATCGGGATTTCACTGGACCTTGCTGGTATTCGATTGCTCCACAGAAGAGTGGATTTTTTACAACTCTTTGGTCCCAGCTGACAAAAAAGGTAGTATAACAAAGCTTTACCAAACAGATGCAAGAATAATGGTGAGTTAAATTTTAATATTTTGATTACTGAAAACTTGCAATTAATTTGGTTAATACTAATTTTTGTTCCTATTGACATTGCAGAAAGATAGATTATTAGAGATTTTTGAGATTCATTCCAAAAAAAAATTGAGAAAAAATAAAATAAAATACGCAAAATGCCCCCAACAAGCAAACAGGTATATAAATTTTTGACATGTAATTTCATTTCATATTTTCTATTTTTTTTTAGTACAAAAAACTAATTTCATTTAATGATTGCTCTATGGAAATTTCAGTGTTGATTGCGCTATATATGTATGCAAGTACATGGAAAGCATAGCGTCTGGCTATCATCTATCAGCTGCTGATGCTGTTACGGTTGATGCTGTACAGAAACTAAGAAGTGAGCTTGCATACATGATACTTGCAGATGTAGAGAAGAGTTGGGATGAAGAAACAGACATTATACGACATACAACATATGAAGACTGATAGTTGACAAATTATTGATATACCACAATTTTTTTTTATAAATGTAAAAAATATTTCAAGTGCAATTCATTGCATAATTTTTTTGTTGTATTGATTTAATTTATACACATTTCTATACATTTATTTATTATAAGTTCCATTGATTATTTACAGTATTCATTTGTTAGAACTTGGCTTTTACTATTGCGTACTGATGTTAGAAACAAACATGCCTTCAGTAATTGTGTTAATCAACAACAACACTGCGACCTTCGTCGCTATGCGTGTTAATATAAAGGAAACACCTACCTAACGTACAGCGACTTAAGTCTTCACCATCTCAAAAATCTAAAAAGAAGGTTGCGACTTTGGTCGCAGTTGATAGCCGCAGCCTTAGTAAAATACAATGCGACTTTGGTCGCAGTTGATAGCCGCAGCCTTAGTAAAATACAATGCGACTTTGGTCGCAGTTGATGGCGGCAATGTAAATCAACAATAACACTGCGACCTTGGTTGCTATGCGTGTTAATATTAAGGAAACACATACCTAACGTACTGCGACTTAAGTCTTCACCACCTCAAAATTTTAAAAAGAAGGTTGCGACAGTTGATAGCCGAAGTCTTAATAAAATACAATGCGACCTTGGTCGAAGTTGATGTCGGCAATGTTTTAATCAACAACAACACTGCGACCTTGGTCGCTATGCGTGTTAATATAAAGGTCGCTATGCGTGTTAACACCTACCTAACGTACTGCGACCTAAGTCGCAGTACATGTAGTGCGACCCTAGATTGCAGTTGCTGGCCATCTTTATCAATAACAACACTGCGACCTTGGTCGCAATTAATCATGTACACTGCGACCAAAGTCTCTGACTACATTATGTACAAAAAAAATTAAACTATAAAGTAGAACTTTAAAGTACAAGTACATACAAAAATAATACAGTAGAAATCAAAGAATGATAATAAATCTGATTATAATTACACGCCAGTGTCAGAATGCGACTTAATCTCTCTACACTGTGCGACCGTGGTCGCACTTCATAAAAAATTGAAGTCTTTGTTCCTTCCAGATGGAGGCAACCCAAACCTACTTCTTCTGCCAATTAAAAAAATAAATAGTAAGAATTTTAAAGATTAATCGTTAAAAAAAAATGATTAACAGGTTTAATGTAATATACCATTAACGGACAACCAGTCCTGTAATGGCCCAGCTCTTGGCAGTTACCACATCTTCGATGCTTAACTTCCTTCTGATATATAGAATCTTCAAAACCAGACTTAAGCCTGGATGCAGCTCTAGGTCTCCCTTGGTTGGTACAGGACCAATTGGATCACGTATATTCAATTCTTCACCATCTCGCAATATGACAACGGATCCACTGGAACCAACGGCAGTCTTAGGATGTGATGAATGATCATTTCCTGACATTGCTCTGTATTCTCTAGTGGTATTTTGGGCAAAACTTTCCAAAACTCCCTCCAACTTTGAAATATTTTCATCAGAATCAGCGACCATGTCCAGAATTGCATTAAATTTTGAACGAACTGTCCACAATCTAGCCGTCCGTGGAGTGCCTTGGCTGGGAAAAGGCCTCATGCCATTTTCAATTGCAACGTTTTTGTAACGAGCATCCAACCTCCATCTCTGAAGTATATATGATTCCGGTATATGTGTAACGTGATTGCGCCACAAAATACACAGAATATGTCTACATAGGATACCCTCTGTTTCAAATAACGAGCAACTGCAAGAAACATGAAGTTCCTCTCGATTATCATAACTGACCTTTTCCCAACTGTCTTTTGATTCTGAAAATTTACCAACCAAATATGTTGATCCAGGTTTGTCCTGTTCACCTCTTCTGAAAACAGTGTCATTACAACTGCCCATTCCTTTGGAACAACTGAAAAATCTTCGGTGTATACAACTTCGAAACCTGTATCTCATATGGATTGGTTGTACAATTGGGCACAGAATTCAAACCCCTAAAATCTTGAAGAGATTCAGATGCACGACGGGAAGCAACGGCTTTATCATATTGGTGAACAAATTCCACTAGTTTAGTGTTTGAGTTAACAAAACCATCAAAGAAGGAATTAATACTCTCGGACCTCTGACTGGTTGTCATTCCAGCAGAGAAAACATCCTTGATATATGCATTAACCCAATGTCCACGAAGCCTGTACATCTTCATCAACCAACTGCCATCTTCTTCTTCTAACTGATATTTTTCACTCATCAGACGCCATCGTTCCTCACACGTGCTTATATCGCGGGAGGTGTACCAAGCATGGAAATCGGAGACCATATCTTCTCCATACTTGTTAGCCATTAGGATTTGTTGCTCGGCAATATGTTTCCGTACATGCCAGAAACAGTAACGGTGCCGAGACGTCGGGAAAACAATCTTGATGGCCTCACCAATCTGCGCATCCTGATCAGTAATAATCAGCTTCGGTTCAACTCCATGCATGCACTTGAGCCATTTTTGGAATAACCAAACAAAAGTATCCCTCTGCTCATCAGCAAGCATTGCACAGCCGAACAAAATTGACTGCCGGTGATGATTTACTCCAGTGAATGGAGCAAATGGCAAGCTCAAGTGATTAGTCCTGTATGTGGTGTCAAAAACGATCACATCACAGAAGCTCAGATACGAGGAAATAGCTCTTCCATCAGCCCAAAAAATGCTTCTAAGTGTGCCCGCGTTATCAACTTCACTTGAAAAGAAGAATTCTGGATCGGTCTCGGCTTTCTCTTGAAAATATTTGATAATAGCAATAAACTCATGACCGCAGTTATTTCTACGTTGACGAGTGAAATCAATAACTTGTTGAGGGCGCACTTCTTCACAGCCTTCTCCCTGGCTCATTGCATTAACAACGCGGGAAATATTTGAAGGCCGCATTCCAACATCAACCAGATTGCTCATAATGGTTCTGCTAATTGTTGAACGATGAGTCTGGTGAGAGTAATGGTGATGTACCTTATCCGGGCTAGACAATTCATGTGAATGAGTATCAACAAATTTTGTGATAACCCAATATCGACTTGAGTCCAACAAAAAACGAAGACGGATATGCATCTCAGCAGGACAAGATACTCTAGTGTTAACTCGACGACGCACTGTAAGCCCCTCTTGTCTTTTGTCACACAACTTCTTCAGCCCTTCCTTGTTGCAGCAAAATCTTCTGCAAATAATCTCATGAGGAGGCTTCCGTGACTTATCTGTACTTTTTCTTCTCACGCTAAAACCTCTATTCCTTGCAAAACAATTGTAGAAATTGTATGCTTCCATATGCGACAGGAACTGTTTCCCTATAAACTTATCTGAGCTTCCAGACATTTCTGCATGTGCATTCATATCCTACAAAAAGAATTTACACGAATTAAATGAATATAAATATTTTTTAGATATCACTGTATTCTAAAATATAAGTTATATAAATGCGACCAAGGTCGCATAAGAGATGAAAACAATTTACTTCTTATCAGCTGTTGCGACCAAGGTCGCAGTTATCCGTATGAGAAGAAATCTATATTACTTCTTACTAAAGACTGCGACCTAAGTCGCAGTAAATAAAAATAAGATTTCACATACGACATGAAATCTATAATACTCCTTATAGAAGACTGCGACCTAAGTCGCAGTAATCAGTATGTGAATAAATCTATATTATTCCTTACTAAAGACTGCGATCTAAGTCGCAGTTATCCGCATGTGAAGAAATCTATATTTCTCCTTACTAAACACTATGACCTAAGTCGCAGTTATCCGTATGTGAAGAAATATATATTACTCCTTACTAAAGACTGCGACCTAAGACGCATACCCTAGAAAAAAGGAATTCACAGCCGGAGATTATTTTCAAATATTAAAACGGTCGCAGTACCTCATAGTCTAAAGAGAAAACATTAAATATTTAAGAAATTGTTTTTAAAATAGATATAAACAATTAAAACTTGTTGATCGGCATGCAGAGATGTCAACCCTTCAAGATTTTCAATATTCTGAGAGAAAGTAGAACCAGATGCAATATCTTCCATATTAAGATCGCCGGTATACTGCTCAGACGTCGACATTAAATATTTTGCAGAAAAAAATTGATCTCAAAAAGATTTTATATTTTCAGAAAAAAGTGTATCGCAGACTGAAAAGGTGAAACTAGATCTTTCAAAAAGAGGTCAGGAAATAGGGTGAAAAGTAATTTATATCATATAAAGAGCGGCAAAAAATAAAAGGGGGGAAAAATAATAATAAACAATAAGGAAAAGTTATCATAAGGGGTATTTGGTAATTTAACTTCTACCTAAAAGCGGGCCGCAAGTCAGTGAGGTGATAAATTGAGCCACGTCACCGCAGGCTGAGAGAATACTCTCAGCCCGCGGGCTGATATACATTTTTCTATATATATATATATATATATATATATATATATATATATATATATATATATATATATATATATATATAATGGTGATAAATGGCTCTCCAAAAGGTTATTTTCAAGTACAAGTGGGATTAGACTAGGTGATTCTATCTCACCTTATCTCTTTGTTTCTGTGATGGAGGTCTAGTCAGTTGGTCAAGCTACAACTCAATACAGGACTGCAATAAATAGAGACAAAAGTAAGCTATTTCTAAGGGCGGGCTGCAAATCAAAGAGGATCATTCTTCTGCTATTGGTATCTCTCTTGGGACTTTGCCTATCAGATATCTTGACCCGCCTTTGAGTCATATCTATCTTCAGGCAAAGAATTTAGACCTTTCGTAGACAAATTCAGGGTTCATACAGAGGGTTGGATGTCTAAGGTGTTGTCATCTGCAGGAAGAATTGAATTGATCAAGTCTATTTACTTAGTTCCCTTTCCTATTGGCCACAATCTTTCAAAATCCCTTGGTCCAGTTGCAGAGAACTTGAGAGAATTGCATCTAACTTTCTCTAGAATAGGAAAACTCATGCATGGGCATGGGGCTCTCTTTGTCAGCCTTAAAAAAGGAGGAGGAGTGGGATTAAGAGTCTATGATATATCCAAAGCAGAAGGTAAAGCTTTTCTGGAGGTTGTGTACTTCGAGTTCATTATGGGCTGACTTGATGAGAATAAACAATGTGAAGAACTCTCCTATATCCCAAGTCACATAATGAGAATAAACTATATGTGAAGAACTCTTCTATATCCCAAGTCACATACACAATTTGGATTCAGGCACATGGGAAGCCCACCATCCAAAGCAGGCGGCATGCTTTGCAGAATATGAGGAGAAACATTGGAAATGGCATGTCTACCTCTCTATGGCATGATCAAGGGTTGTACAAGGGTACACTGTTAGCATTGACAGGTTTGTCTGCACCGCCTTCAGTTTTAGCTAACTGATTATCACAGAAGGAAGCTGGCAGTTAAAAAAGCCAATGCTCTGGGGTCTATGTGCTGGGAATCCAAACAACAGAGGAGATGGCCACCATAGAATAGTCACCAAACACACGAACAAGTAAACAAAAAAAAAAAGAAAATACGAGATTTAACGAGGTTCATCAATTTGCTTACGTCATCGGGGCAAGGGGAGAGAGCTCTTATTAAACCAATCAATTACAGGTTACAAATATTGGGGATACTACCTCTCTTTACATAGCCAAAGAAGCCACGAAGAAAAGAAAACCAAAAACACCTAATTCGAATCAGAAACGAATTCTGAATTCAGATTTAGAAACAGGGCCGCCAACAATAATAAAACATGCAAGAAAGTAGACAAATAGTAGTGCAAGTAAAGGAGAGAGAGAGAGTTTAGAGATATGTGGACAATCGCAACACGAGAATATGTTTCGAGGTTCGAGCCACTGCTCTACATCCCCGCCTTCAACACGATGAAGGATTTCCACTATGCTTGATCCTACCGGATCGTCAATACAAGTTCTCACTAGAACTCTTATGACACACTTGTCCTCTCTCACGGTGCCGCAACACCAACTTAGAGCTCACTAGCTCGCTTGAGGCCACAACCTCTACAACTTCTCAATTTGAGGAAATGGTGATCAACACTTGACCACAAGCAAAGCTCACATGCACAATCCTATAACCAAGATGAGGAGATGAAATTTTAGGGATTGTGTAGTGCAAAAACCTAGTAGAGAAGTGGATAATGCTTCAAGCTTAAACACTCAAGGATTGAAAATATATGGCTCAATGAAAATCTTTTGCTAAGAGGCTAAACTTTGAAAAACTTTGATCTTAAACTTGTAAAGCTTGTGTTTGAATTGTATAACACTCCCACTATTTATAAGGATGAAAATTAGGTTAGAAAAGCCAATAGATTCGTTAGGAGAAGCCCCAACAAAAAACAAAACTAGATATAGCCGTTGGCAGCCAGTACAGCAGACTTTTATGCTTCTGATCGACCGCCAACGATCGGATTTCCGACCGTTGGGAAAGCGGTCGACCGAGGTTCCCAAACAGAGAGTGAACACTCTCTGTCGGTCGACCGGACCGGTCGACCGGAACAAACAGAGAGCTCTGCTCTTTCTGTCGGTCGACTGAGCCGGTCGACCGATGTGCATACATGCACATTGGTGCATGTCAGTTGACCGACCGGTCGACCGACAGAGCAGTTCTACTCTGCCAGCGGTCGACCGGACAAGGCCAAAATACAGGTTATGGAAATATTTTTGAAGTCTTTATTTTTCCGGTGAAATTTTCTTTAGATGAGTAGATGCAAAATAAAGTTCTAGGACTTGGAAAGACCAGAGTGTGATCATAAATCAACACCAATAAAATTTGAACTATATTTTGATAAAAATTATTTTCTAAAGTAAAATCGTTTTTCCAAAAACTTTTTTTTCCAAAAACTGATTTTTCTGAAACTCGGTAAAAATTTTGTAATAAAATTTTGTTTGAAAGCATGAAGCAATATCAAATGTGTGTGTGTGGCAATCCCAAGGTTATCAACCTCTATCATCTTGGTTTTGACAAATAGACTATAAATCCTAACTAAAATGAAAAATGCAAAGATACAAATCTTGTATTATAGCCTTCTCAACTTTGTTTGATCCTTGAGCTCTTCTAGGGTGCTAGGCTTTAGGATCTAAATCTTCGCGGCTTCCAATTGTGAGTCTTGTGTTGGAGCCGTCAATCATCATATGTTTTTACCTGAAACTCATTTAGACAATCTTGCTAATACTTAACTACATATATTTTGTTAACATCAAAACTTGGGGCTAATGGCCTTTGGGCCAACAGGTCTTCTTTTCGATGATGCAATGTTCACAAAATTTTAATTTGCAGGTACTAGCACCATTTAATAAACCTTACTTTGCAAGAGCTTGCAAAGACATTTCAACTTTATGTTCGAGCCTCATATGCCAGAGTTGGGTGCAATCATTTTCTGAATTTGTAAAAGTCGTCACTTGCTCTGTAATCGTACTACCCTCCAAGTAGTAAAGGTTATTACGTCGGATGCCTTTCAAAACAACCATCTTGAGAACTCCATCTCTAATAGATATTTCAAGACCTAATATTTTCAAGGCACCAACAGAGATAAGATCCTTTTCAGTTGAGGTACATACCTCACTGTTAAGATTGCCTTTTTTCAAGAGGAGATGATGGTCTAAGAAAATTAAATTGAGTTGGAGAAGATGATGCTCGAAGCAGAAGAAGCAAATTAAGGTGAAACAATTTTCTTTTCAGGCGATTGCGAGTTTCCTTTTCAGGAGGAGTATGAATAGGATTCAATTCCTATTCAATGAAGATTTATTTCTAAAGATTGAAAGGTTTAGAATCCTTCTAAATCAAGGAGATCAACTTCTAATAGAATTGATCAAGATTCTTCAAGCATCCAATGGCAAAGATCATCTCATAGTTCAAATAGGAGTTGTATTATAAAATTCTATAATTAAATGTTGTAACCCAGCATTATAAATTAGAGCAGAGGAGCAGAAGAAAGTTGTGATGAACAACAATGTAAGACCCTAAAAAGCCAAGAAGGCCCTAAAAAGCCAAAAAAGAGAGGAGCAAGGTGGAGGTGCATAGGGAGAAGGTATACTCTTGTAATTTACGCGTAGATTCAAGGGGAAGGTAAATACTCTCGTGTCATCAAGAGGAATGTTAGATCTCTTTATATCAAGTTTATTAATAAAGCTCTCTCAAATTCTCTCCTTATGGACGTAGGCCAAGTTTGGGCAGAACCACGTTAAATTGTGTGTTCTTCTTCTTACATCTTTTAATATTCATCTTATGTGCTCGATGTAATCGATCTCATGGCGTGCTTGAGATCGTCTGTGGGGATCTTGTACCTCCCAACTATTGGTATCATAGTAAGTATGGTATCCCGGGTCATGCACGCAATAATTGATATCGGAGCATATCGATTTCGATCACAACAAATGGTATTCGAGCTGATGGTGTTCGTTCAAGACTCGAGTGCTCTAGATGAAGTAGAAGATGTCGAGTCAATGGAGTTCGGCAAAAACTTCAAGATGAAGAAGACAACATGAAAGTTCAGATTTGTTATAAGATAAAGATCGATGACTTTTGGAGTATATTGATCAAGGTGGAGTCGTCAAGGCTCAATGATGCTCAAATCTGAACATGGTATGACGATCGGATCATCGCCAAAGGCGAACGATAAGATGAGCTCGATGAGCTCACAGAGACATTGCACAAGGTATCTCATGGAGGCTCACTATGATAGCAAGTCAAAGAAAAAATAGCAGAGAGGGTGATGAAGATGATCAACGGATGAGATTGATTGAAAGGCAGATCGTGCAATCGTAGTAGGATTCAGATGATCAAGTTGTCGAACCCTATGTTTTCAAATATGCTGGATGCAATGATGGGTGCAGATTGAGGAGATTCCAATGTCTGATACAGATTCTGTATAGATTAGTTAAAAGAATCGACAGAGATCACGATCAAAGTTACGACAGGCTAGTCTGACACGATGAGATTATTGCAGACATTGGTGGATCTATCAGGTTTGAAGATCATCAATAATAGGACAATAGATCTAGCAAAATCAATGCAGTGGTGGATGGTAACCGTGATTGATGGATGCAAGGCTATGCTAGTGCGTGGCAGAAAAGCCCGGTAAGACCATGGCAGTTATGTGAAGATGGTAAGTCTCAAGGTTAAAACATTGATGGAATGTTGACCATCAGCAAATGATCAGTGGAAGATCATGGCATGACAAGCTCTTTGACAGTGTTCGTATAAAGTTGGTAAGACCATGGCAGAACTTGAGGCAGATTGCCTCAACACCGGCGAGCCCTTGGCCAGAAAAGCGTCGTAAAGTGAAATTTACTGGTGGCGGCGGTGATACAATGCAAGCTAAGGGAAAGAAACTAGGACAGAGGGTTTCAATGAAAAGCTTAAAAGGAGCTCACTTCGAGGTGGAGCTTCAAGAAAAATTGCAACATGTCTAAATGTTGCAAGACGACTAAAGAAAAGGTGCTTTCGGGTAAGGCCCGAGATAGCCCGAGATGGCACGGCGGTGAATCTGCTAAAGGCCTCGGGGAGAGGGGCCAAGGTTAATGGCTTCACGACATGGTTACAACCAAGGAAAGAATTAAGGTAGTAATTCAAAATCTCAAGTTGTTTTTCTAAAGGCTTCGTAATACTCTTGTTTTGTAATACCTTAAATAAAATAAAATAAATAAATAAAGAAAAGAAAAGAAAAAGATATATATATATATATATATTTGTTTATGCCAAGTTTCGAACTCATGTTCCTTTGTACTAAATCCTAATACCTAAACCATAATGCCACATTGGCGTGTGGTTAGGTAAGAGATCTAATTTATTTAAGCAAATCTAAAGCCAAATTTAAATTCCAAATTTTCAACTGATAGATCTCAAGAGATCTTTAGGGATATTTATCTTAACAACCTGGATTCTTATCTTAACAAATTGATTGCTAAAAATTATAACTTAAAAGATTTTATCCTATTATGTTAATGTAACCCTCTTCTTTAAAAAAAAAAAAAGAATGACAGTCAGAAAGAAATCCAAACCCAACATTCTTCCTCCTCCCTTCACTAATCCTTGGAATTGATCATAACGGAGGAGCGTGCCCGAGGCTTGGAGATTGAGGAGCAGGCGAAGGGGAGGAGCAGGCGAAGGGGATCAATTCAAGTAAGTAAAAATTAAATTTTTTGAATTAAAAATTTGTTTTAAAGTGTCATGATTAGATTATCTTCCCATAAATTTTTCCATAAGAATTCTTATCTAAGATTAAATTGTTGAATTAGAATTTAATAATGTAACATGATTAAAATTCTTCTTATGAAACTTAAATCCCCTGAGATCTAGATAAATTATATGAACTATAAATTTATGATATATCGTGTTTAATTTCTTCTTTTCATGATTTATAGATCTCATTCAAAAAAAATTATAAATAAAATAAATTGTACAAAAAAAATATGCATATTAAGAACATTCCTTCAAAAAAAGAGGGAGTTTTAGAACCTAACTCCAAAGAACTAAATTAGATACATAAGCTAATTTATCATTACATCATTAATGAAGGAAAAAAAGAAAATATTCAAAGTTTAAAAAAACAGAGAGATGCACAGACCCGTTGGGTCTATGCAGCGGGT
The DNA here is from genome assembly GCA_038442645.1 of Agave tequilana. Classification (NCBI taxonomy): domain Eukaryota; kingdom Viridiplantae; phylum Streptophyta; class Magnoliopsida; order Asparagales; family Asparagaceae; genus Agave; species Agave tequilana. Next base: position 163,617 of record JAVJIF010007320.1, on the reverse strand, counting down.
GCAGACCTGCACCCGGGTGCAGCCAGGCCTAGTGGCTTGGGCCGCCACTGGGCCAAGCATAAGCCCTAAAAAAAGAGAAAAAAAACAAAAGAGGCTGGGCCGGGTGCAGAGCACCCAGGCCTGGCTAGTAACCGGGGCCGCCACTGGCCCAGGCCCAGGCCCAGGTCCAGCCATACAAAAAATAAAAAGAAAAAGAAAAAGAATCCTGGGCCTGGTTTTTGGCCCAAGCCACTGGAAAAAAAAGAGAAAAAGCTAAATCTGGGCCTGGTCATTGGGCCAGGCCAGAAAACAAACAATAAAAATGTAAATATATGTATATAATTCTGAAGCCTAATTTCAGAAAGCCCAGTTTCAGTCCAACCCAAGTATTGTGGGTGTTAATTCATTTTAACCCGACCCAATTACAATACAAACCCGTTAACTTATTAAAAATAATTTTATTGACTAGATAAAAGTTTGAAAAAAAATTAAAAATAGGGATAAATATTTAGATAACCCTAGAACCTGCTGAAAATTTTTGGATTATTTACAGCTCATATGGGACTGAACCACTGCCTTCAAAGTTGAAACCCGCTATTCAAACATTCAGATCTGTTAAGTAATTTCCATGTTTTTAACCATTTAAACCTCAAAAAAATTAGTAAATAAAATCTGATTTATCCTATAAACTCAATACATCATACAACTTTGTTTTAAGATCTGAACTATCCGTATTTAATTTAAAATACTGAATAACATCAAATAGGATATCTTTTGTAAAATTCGATAAATTCTAATTCGAATATATATTAATGTAGATTTCTTCAATTGGTGCTTGGACGCATGATAAGCCCAGGCGAGTATTCTTTGTTTATTTATTGAGTTTTTTTGGTATTATTTCACGTGAGTGCTTTTAACTTGCTCCAAATTAATGTTATTTTATGTTTAAATAATGTTCATGTTTAATTATTATTCATGCACGTAAATAATTGTTCATGATGATTTACACCTGTTAACTATTGTTCACATCCACACAGGTGGGTGTGTGTGTGTATATAATGAATTTGCCTTGCGGATGGATTTATCTCCCTTAAATAAATCTTGTATATTAATCTTGATCCTGGACATTATGATACCCCTTGAAAACTTGATTAATTATATATGATATCTACCTGATAACTATTGTATTCATGTTATTGAAAGTTACTGGAAAAATATTGTCAGACCGTAACACATGTATTGTTTCATTGTTCTACCGTTTATATGGTAATATTATCCACATTGTTATTGTTACTTCATTGATATTGTTACTGTTGCCATATCGTCCCAGTAATCGAAATAACATGGATATGGATTATTATAAAATAATAATATAAACTGACAACTTACACCGGGAATGGAGAAATTGATGGAGAAGACAATGTTTGTATTTTAGGTGGACCTAGGATACAGATTGCGCAGCCAGGATACGGTTCCACGGCAAGGTTCTGGGGGATGACTGACATCCCGTATTGTTCATATTGTTATTGTTATTGACACATTGTTATTGTTATTAACTACCTAGCGGTAGGACCAGCTTCAGCGCCAATTGATTGGGCCGTGATTCCGGGTATTTACGGAACCCACCTAAAGCATGGACAATGTCTTCAACCAATCAGTTTCAATAATTTAGGACCTCGATTGACACGTGTGATAGGCGTAGTATGGGATGCGTCTATTACAGGTGGCAGTTGGGGTTCGCTGACATAATTAATAATGATAAACTGTTATAATGTATTGAAACTGATCGTAATCACCTGACTGTACATATGGATAAAATATGATAGACATATGATCATACACATGACCGGATTGTAAACCAGACTAATGACATATGCTAGGTTACACATCTTGATATTAGTTGTTTCCTTTCACCATGATATCAGTTATATATTGTTCATAGTTTTATTCTTAATATTGATTATTTTGTTATCATTTATTTCAGTTGTCATGCTGATATTGCTTACGTTGTTATTATGTACGAACACATTTCTCTTTACACACACTCACTAGGTCGCTTCTGATGACCCTGGATTCGCACGTCCAGGATTTTGGACACCTTCTTATTTTGTTCAGGTATTCGTTGAGCTCGTACATTTCGCGAGGAGCTGGTGTTTCTCTCCTTTGGTTCTGGTATTCTTATCTCTATTGTATTCAAATTATTTTCTGATTCTCGATATATATCAGATTCAGTCTTTATTTCAGTTCTTTATTTATCTGATATCATGCGTGGATACTTATATGTAATATTGCAGTGATTGTTGATTCATTATCGTTTAGATTTATAACTTATTCTGAGTTATTTAGGCTTAGCGTGTATACGTTGAGTATTTTCCTCGTGTATATACGTCGCCAACTCTCGTCGCGACTCTGTTTCCATGTATTTGGGAAGCGGGGCGTGACAGGCTTGAAAAGCAAGTTAAGATGGAGACTGTTAGGATTTTTGTCTTATTTTCAAGAGGAGATGATGGTTCAAGAAAATCCAATTGAGTTGGAGAAGACCATGGCTTGAAGCAGAAGAAGCAAATCAAGATGAAACAGTTTTCTTTTCAGGCAATAGCGAGTTTCCTTTTCAGGAAGAGTATGAATAGGATCCAATTCCTATTCAATAAAGATTTATTTCTAAATACAAAAAGGTCTAGAATCCTTCTAGATCAAAGAGATAAAGTCCTAATAGGATTGATCAAGATTTTTCATACATCCAATGGTCAAGATCATCTCATAGTCTAAATAGGAGTTGTATTGTAAAATTCTATAATTAAAGGTTGTAACTCAGCATTATAAATTGGAGCAGAAGAAAGTTTTGGTGAATAATAATGTAAAGCCCTAAAAAATCAAGAAGGCCCTAAAAAGCTAAGAAAGAGAGGAGCAAGGTAAGGTGCATAGGGAGAAGGTTTACTCTTGTAATTTAGATGTAAATTCAAGGGGAAAGTAAATACTCATGTGTCCTCAAGAGGAAGGTTAGATCTCTTTGTATTAAGTTTATTAACAAACTCTCTCAAGTTCTCTTCTCGTGGACGTAAACCAAGTTTGGTCGAACCACGTTAAATTGTGTGTTCTTCTTCTTATATTTTTTAATATTCATCTTGTGTGCCCGAGGTAATCGATCTCATGGCATGCTTGATATCGTCGGTGGGGATCTCGTATCTCCTAACTATTGGTATCATAGTAAGTATGGTATCCCGGATTATGCACGTAATAATTAGTATCAGAACATATCAATTTCGATCACAACACTCACATCCTTCAATTCCCGCACCATCCCATCAATCATCTTGACTAAGACAATACTTATTCCTTCCACATGACATGGACGATCATCACCCATGACCACGGAACATCCATCTAGTTTCTCAAAACTAAAAAACCACTCCCTGTTGGGACATACATGATAGATAGCTCTTGTATCCATCATCCACTCAAAATCACCTGAGTAACTTATGGTAGGAGTAGTGACTGAGAATGAAAATATCGATGAGTCTGAGTCTGATCCACCTGCCTGTGAAGTACCAGCTTGTGTACTGATCACCTGTGCGAGATTTGCCTCGGTCTTTGACTCTTTCTTCTTATCTTTAATCCTTAGACCATCAATCTTTCAGTGCCCTAGCTCTTTACAGAAGGCACACTGGTTCTTCTTCAGATCTCTGAACCCTGATCTGGACTTTGATCTCCCATGAACGCCTTTGCCCTTCTGATTGGAATCTCTGCCTCTTACTACTAATGCATTTGTTGATGTACTACTGGAAAAAGATTGTTTATCCTTCCTCCTCACTTCCTAATTTACAAGAGTAACTAACACATTATTATAGTTCAATGATTGTTTCCCATTAATCAAGGTGAGGACGAAGGTCTCATACTCTTCATCAGAAAGAGAATTCAAAAGAATGAATGCCTTATTCTCTTCTTTGATATTCACATCCATATTAACTAAATCTATAAGAAGCTTTGTGTAGTTATTCATGTGCTCAGCAATGGACTCTTCAACTGGAAGCGATAAAAGTCTCCTCTTTAGAAGCAGTCAAAACTCGATACTCTTCGTCAGATATTTCTTTTTGAGAATCGTCCACATCTTTATTGTAGACATCTCATATAGCACTGATACTTGATATCTTGTGCAAAACAAGACCTTATGAGACCACACGCCGTCCTATTATCTTGTCCCAATTTTTTTTCAGAAATCTCCTGTGGCTTTTCTTTCAATCATAGAATGTTTTCAAGATTTGATGTCGTCAATGTATCCATCACCTCACACCTCCACATCCCAAAATTGTTCTGAAATCACCTAGAGGGGGGGTGAATAGGTGATAATGCTAATCTAGAAACTAAATGCGGAAGCTAAAAATTATTTGCAACACACTTAGTACAACACACAAGTGTAGCCGAATTCCCCGTGAAGAGCTCTGGACTAACTCCTCTTGATTCCCCTAGATATGGGTTGAGGTGCTATATGAAGCTCTTGTGGTTAAGTATAAGTGAGGCACACAAATACAAGACAAGCATATAATGGATATATAGCAATATGAAAGATGCAAGGCACACAAGCAAATATGATATGAATGATATGAATGATGCACAACACAAATAAAGAGAGAGAGTTTAGAGACAATGGATCAAATGCAAACACAAAGATATATTTCGAGATTCGAGCCCCTAGCTCTACGTCCCCGCCTTCACCGAGAAGGATTTCTAATCCACTATCTTGTCCACCGAGGACTCCCACCGAGGGAACCTCCACCGAGGAGGATTTTGTACAACACCGGGAGTACCGAACTCCTCTCTCAATACAACCACAACTCCACCGAGGCAAACAAACACCACCTCACACACGAGGGGTAGGACCGTAGCCAAACAATCACCAATCACCTCTACCGAAGAGGGATACAAACACCAATCCAACTCCACCTCACCAAGAGGGAGTAAACAACAACCTCAACCTCTACCAAAGAGGGAGCACCCACAAAGAAAGAGTTTACAACTTGGTGGTATCTTTCAACCACAAACTACTCTTTTTTCACAAAACAATGATCCTAATAGAGTAGGATAGATGATAGCTCAAGTGTGGAAAACTAGAGTTTGGAAAAACAAAAACTCAAAGAAAAATACTTGGGAAAAACTCTTTGAAGATGATAGAATTGAAGAACAAAACAAATCTCGCAAATTTCTATTTTCTTTGATTTTCCTAAACCCTAAAACACAAAACCAAATTGGAAGTTTAAAGCCCAAAAACACTTTTGAAAACTTGTTTTAAACACTAGAGAAACTTTGGAATTTTTCTTGTCAAAAGTCTTATCAAAATCCCCAAGAGATGGGGTTTATATAGGCCCCCTCAAAGATATAGTCGTTAGGCTGATTTTTCAGCCTGACAGGCTGGCGGTCGACCGCCCGGTCGACCGCCAACGGTCGATGTTTCGACCGTTGGAGGAAGCCGGTGGACCGCCGGGACGACCGCCCAAAAACAAAGAGCACTGCTCTCTGGTCCGGTCGACCGACCGGTCGACCGTCCCAATGGCTGGCCAGACGTGCACAGACCTGTGCACGTCGGTTGACTGACCGGTCGACCGTCTCTGGACCACGGTCGACCGGCCCGGTCGACCGCCAGTGCCTGGCAGCCACTATTCTGGGTCAGAAAAACAGTTTAAAAATATTCTTAAAATACTTAAAAATCTTCTAAAAATCCCCAAAAATAGTTTTAACATTTTGCAAAGATATATAAACATGTGATAAAAATTTCAACTCAAATATCAAGCAATTTGAACTATTTTTGTGTCTTATCATTTTTACCAAAAACCAAAAACTGTATTTTATCAAACTTGGATTTTTCAAATAAACTTTGTCCAAACCATATCAAAATACAAAAACATGATACTTAAACATTATAAAGCATGTTGCATATGGACATAGGTCCAATATACATGAAACATATACATATCATAGTTTTTGTCTTTTAATTCCAAAATATGTTTTGTAAAAAATATCAAAACACTAAAACACATGAATAGGTATATCAAACTAAGTTTGTATAAGTCATCTAAGCATGTATGTATATAGAATACATCTAATATACATAAAAACAAAGTAAACTTGTTTTGATCTACTATTCATGAAAACCAATATCCAAAAACATAAAACTTGTGTGTGTTGTGAACTTGAGCATATCAACTATCTAATCTTTACAAATGGATCTAAACACACTAAAACATGGATACCTAAGTCTTCTTGACGAACTCCATCTTCAAGTCGACCCGATCCAAAACGTGATCCACGAGCGAGACTCCAACGAGTGCAATGTATCTTTACAAAGCATCTTAATGCTCGGGCTATGGAATCACCATGTGAAAGCTTCGAAACTCCTTTGTTGAAGCTAATCACCAACTAATATCTTGATTAATGATCTGAAACTAAAATCACAAGATTATTAGTAAACATAACTACATGAGTTAATCATCATCAAAACTAGAGTGGAAGGCCTCTGGGCCAACAATCTCCCCCTTTTTGATGATGACAAAACTCATGAAGTTATATATGCATAGATTAAAGTAAAACTTCAAAGAAGCTCCCCCTTAACTCATGCATAGTAATAAACAATAAATGTGTGCAATGAAAGCTCATAAGCATGATGCATAGACATGCATAAAACAAGATATCAAATACGAAAACATGCTCTTGATATCAATTAAACGACAACCTAATAAATAAAAACAAAACATGCATATAAAACATGCATATAAACATGCATATAACTTCAAATACTTCTCCCTCTTTTTGTCAATCATCAACAAAGGGGTCCAAGTAAAAACAAAAACATTTTGTTCGAAACATAGAATCAATAAAGGGTCAAACAAACAAATCAATATAAATTTTTATGGATACCAATTGAAAGAAATAGATCAATAGATACCAATGAAAATAAACAAAAACGTGATACCAATTGAGTAAACAAATAAGCATCTTGATACCAATTTTGAGAAAATAAATACAATCTTGATACCAATTTAAAGTATTATTCTCTTTAAACATATGATACCAAATTGAAATTATTATTTTCTATCATAAAGTAAGGGAGTGGAATACAAAACTAATGGTAAACCAAATACCAATTGAAAGATAAAATACGAGTTTTCTCCCCCTTTATGAAATACCAAGTAAAACAATGTCTAAGCATGTATTAGAATACCAATTGAAAACTAATCAATTGAAACATGATGATCATAAAACTCAAGCTTAGCATAAACAAATATATGTATGAAAAATTAGATATCAATCGAAATTGATACTATTTGAAGTGAAAGCATACATACATACAAATATATATGAGTATACAAAAAAAATGTCAATTGATACCAATTGAAAGAATCTAATGATACCAATTGAAACAACAATAAGATCAAGTGTATATCTCATATAACCTACCACCCATTCATATTCAATTTCAAAATGATTTTCACTATAAAGCATACATGAGCATAAACTCCCATCCAGCCACCCGTTGAAGGTAGGGGTTTTCAAAAATAGGTTTGAAAACTAAAGTATGTTTGAAAACTCTACCACAATGAAGAATACCGTAACTAGTTAAATGAAAAAAAAACTTGTAAACTAGTACAAAATCCTTCAAGTAAGGAATAAAACAAAAATATTTTTCATGAAACATGAAAATCACATGATCACTCAAAACACTCAAAGTCCATAAAGCTCATATCATGCTCATGAAAACACAATCATGAGAAACATTTAAATGAAGTGAGTGCACAAGTGTAATGTGAAACACATAATCATGAAAATATTCAATTAAGCTCAACATTCCTTAAAACATGAAAACATGAAACATGGATAAAATAGGAATACAAGTTAAATGCATGAATCATCAAAACTAGACTATACTAGCACATCTAATGGGTACAAATAAGCAATCAAGCACAAACATATATAGATTTATTTGTCGCCCACTATATGTACAAATATATACCTAGTCTTAATGAAAACTAACATTTAAACAAGTAATCAAAACATGAAGCATTAAAACAAAAACTCATATGATTGTTATGTCAAATACACATGCATTAGATTCATGATGTACATGATAGCTAAACAAAAGTGAGAATACTAAATATGGGTCCATATAAACATGGGTGTCTCAAATACTATACATTATGTCAAGAGTCTAATAATCATGGCATTTTCATAATGATCATATAAAAAAAAAAAACATGCTATAAATAATGAACATGAAAAGCATGCATAAATATAAATAAGGAGTAAAAGACCATTACCAAAACCTATGAGGCAACTCTTCATGACTCCAAAACACGGTGGTCCTCCCACCAAACATCCCTTGAAAGTGATGCATCCAAATAATCATCATGAGGCACGGAACGCATCCACTCCAAGGTACCATACTCTCACGTCATGCGAGAGCCCACACCTACATCAAAAACACGAGGGGTGGTCTTTGGTACCCATATCTTATTGGGTCCATGGGGGTTAGTACCTTCTCTAACCAAACAAAATTATTTGCTAAATTTGAAACATGTATTCTATCATAACAAAATTTACCAAGGTGGCCCTTACGTCAATAATGTGTACAAGTATACACATGAGCATACAATGTGTGATGGTGGTGACCGTGAGTAGCATGTGTATGCCGTGGATGGTGTGCATGCATAGATGGAACTTGTTTCTTTCGAAACAAAGATTCCAAACGTGTATAGCTCAAAACACAATGGCTCAAAGTGGAGCCCAAACAATCCATGTTCTTCTTTAACACATTTATATCTTTTTCAATAGTAGAAGAAATGGAGCATCCAATAGGTGATCTAGATGGAACTACCCTAGCATGGCAAACATGAGAATCAATATTATTTTGCAAAAATTCATTTTTCTTTAAACAAATTTCTAAATCCTTTGAAATAGAAATAATTTTCATTTTTAAAGAATCATTTTCTTTAAAACAAAATCAACTTTTGAAGACAATTTTTCATTTTTCTTCAAAATAACATTGCAATCATTTTTAGATTTTAAAAGTTCATTTTCTTTTAAGGCAAGTTCAAGTTGAGATTTCAATGAATCCCTCTCATTTGAAATCTCCTCTTTCTCTTGCAAAACCATGTCAATTCTAGAAGACAAATTTCATTTTCTTTATTTAAAGCAAATGTCTCCTTTTTCAAAAATATATTTTTCTATTAGTTTTTCACAAACAATAGATAGTTCTTCATTCAAAGCATTAGCATCCACATATTCATCACATGAAGAACTAGCATAAAAACTATCTAGTTGAGATTCTGATTGTACCTCAAGGGAGTCATTCCCTTGGACCATGAAGCATTGTGAGTCGGATTCTCCACTAGATTCCTCCTCTTGTCGGATTGGCACTTGAAGCTTGGAGGTGGTTGTGGTTGTCAACTTGTTCCACGCTGCAAAAGCGGAATCAAGATTAGAAACATGCATAAGATCTTCTTTAGAAAGCGTGCTTCTAATAGCCTCTAGGGCTTCTGCATTGGCCACTATATGATTGCTATTACCAAGATAGCATTTTGGTAGCGGCAAGGAAAACATGCAAACCTAGGGTTTGTAAATAGATGGACATTCTAGTCTTCCAAACAATAATGTTGGAAGCATCAAACATAGGAGGGGTCACGAAGTCCATAGGTAAACTATATGTGTGCAAACAAATATATGCAAATGCAAATGGTAGATTAACAAACAAGGATCTCACTCCTAGGTGGTTAAACCTAAAGTATCAGGAGCGGAGGCTCTGATACCAATTGAAATCACCTAGAGGGGGTGAATAGGTGATAATGCTAATCTAGAAACTAAATGCGGAAGTTAAAAACTATTTGCAACACACTTAGTACAACACACAAGTGTAGCCGAATTCCCCGTGAAAGGCTCTGGACTAACTCCTCTTGATTCCCCTAGATATGGGTTAAGATGCTATATGAAGCTCTTGTGGTTAAGTACAAGTGAGGCACACAAACACAAGACAAGCATATAATGGATATATAGCAAATGAAAGATGCAAGGCACAACACAAGCAAATATGATATGAATGATATGAATGATGCACAACACAAATAAAGAGAGAGTTTAAAGACAATGGATCAAACGCAAACACAAAGATATGTTTCGAGATTCGAACCCCTAGCTCTACGTCCCCGCCTTCACCGAGAAGGATTTCTAATCCACTATCTTGTCCACCGAGGACTCCCACGAGGGAACCTCCACCGAGGAGGATTTTGTACAACACCGGGAGTACCGAACTCCTCTCAATACAACCACACCTCCACCGAGGCAAACAAACACCACCTCACACACGAGGGGTAGGCCCGTAACCAAACAACCACCAATCACCTCTACCGAAGAGGGATACAAACACCAATCCAACTCTACCTCACCAAGAGGGAGTAAACAACAACCTCAACCTCTACCAAAGAGGGAGCACCCACAAAGAAAGGGTTTACAACTTGGTGGTATCTTTCAACCACAAACAACTCTTTTTTCACAAAACAATGATCCTAATAGAGTAGGATAGATGATAGCTCAAGTGTGGAAAATTAGAGTTTGGAAAAACAAAAACTCAAAGAAAAATACTTAGAAAAAACTCTTTGAAGATGATAGAATTGAAGAACAAAACAAATCTCTCAAATTTCTATTTTCTTTGATTTTCCCAAACCCTAAAACACAAAACCAAATTGGAAGTTTAAAGCCCAAAAACACTTTGAAAACTTGTTTTAAACACTAGAGAAACTCTGGAATTTTTTGTCAAAAGTCTTATCAAAATCCCAAGAGATAGGGTTTATATAGGCCCTCAAATATATAGCCGTTAGGCTGATTTTTCAGCCTGACAGGTTGGCGGTCAACCGCCCGGTCGACCGCCAACGGTCGATGTTTCGACGTTGGAGGAAGCCGGTCGACAGCCCGGTCGACCGCCCAAAAACAGAGAGCACTGCTCTCTGGTCCGGTCGACCAACCGATCGACCGGCCCAATGGCTGGTCAGACGTGCACAGACCTGTGCACGTCGGTCGACCGTCTCTGGACCACGGTCGACCGGCCCGGTCGACCGCCAGTGCCTGGCAGCCACTATTCTGGGTCAGAAAAACAGTTTAAAAATATTCTTAAAAATACTTAAAAATCTTCTAAAAATCCCCAAAAATAGTTTTAACATTTTGCATTGATATATAAACATGTGATAAAAATTTTAACTCAAATATCAAGCAATTTGAACTATTTTTGTGTCTTATCATTTTTACCAAAAACCAAAAACTGTATTTTATCAAACTTGGATTTTTCAAATAAACTTTGTCCAAACCATATCCAAATACAAAAACATGATACTTAAAACATTATAAAGCATGTTGCATATGGACATAGGTCCAATATACATGAAACATATACATATCATAGTTTTGTCTTTTAATTCCAAAATATGTTTTGTTAAAATACCAAAACACTAAAACACATGAATAGGTATATCAAACTAAGTTTGTATAAGTCATCTAAGCATGTATGTATATAGAATACATCTAATATACATAAAAACAAAGTAAACTTGTTTTGATCTACTATTCATGAAAACCAATATCCAAAAACATAAAACTTGTGTGTGTTGTGAACTTGAGCATATCAACTATCTAATCTTTACAAATAGATCTAAACACATTAAAACATGGATACCTAAGTCTTCTTGACGAACTCCATCTTCAAGTCGACCCGATCCAAAACGTGATCCACGAGCGAGACTCCAACGAGTGCAATGTATCTTTATAAAGCATCTTGATGCTCGGGCTCTGGAATCACCATGTGAAAGCTTCGAAACTCCTTTGTTGAAGCTAATCACCAACTAATATCTTGATTAATGATCTGAAACTAAAATCACAAGATTATTAGTAAACATAACTACATGAGTAATCATCATCAAAACTAGAGTGGAAGGCCTCTGGGCCAACATGTTCATGCCATCAAACTTTACCACATCAATCTTCATCGGCTGTTGGTTCACATATTTGACCGTGGATTTATTTTCTCCGGCCATCTTCTCAATAGATTCATTCACACAATACAGAAAATAATTAGTGAAAACAAATTCAAATAGGAATTATCAGATTTTACCTCCGAATGAAACTGTAGACAGCCTCCAAATTGATTTGCTCCACTCGAACGAAAAGCCTCCCCGTTGAACCTGGACAATTCTGATATCACTTCTTGGGAATCCAAGCAATAAAGAAGATGGCCACCAGAGAAGAGTTACCAAACACAGGAACAAGTAAATAAAGAAAAGAAAGAGAGCACATAAGATTTAATAAGGTTCGACAATTTGCCTAAGTCCTCGGGGTAAGGGGAGCGGGTTCTTATTGAATCAATCAATTACAGATTACAAATATTGGGGAACTATCCCTCTTTATATAGCCAAAGAAGCCACGAGGGAAAAGAAAACAAAAACACCTAATTTGAATCAGAAACAAATTCTGAATCAGATTTGGAAACAGGGCCGAGGAAATATCCTAGTCAACTAATAACTCATATTAGTCGACTAAAGATTTGGCCTAGTCGACTAGTATATACTGAAACAGATTTTCCAACTCTCTGTTTGTATTATTAGTCGACTAGGTCAAATGCCTAGTCGACTAGGTCATGATCCTCCTGTGCAATCCACCATTGATACAACTGATACGCTCTCGTATTTGATTGATTGTATTGATTTTAGCTAACTTTCAACAGAGTTTAAAAAACTCTATCAATAAGATTTTACCCTCTCCTCCCACAATTGGCCTATAATCTCTCAAATTCAAATTTCCTCTCAATCTGACTCATGGTCATGGACAGGTTCACTAACAGATTCATGCAGTTTTCCTCAGGCCTAGGATTTAATCAGAGAATCAGCCACAAAATTTTGATCTATTACCAGTTGTGTGGCAGCCTAATGCCTGTCCAAAAATGTCAATTTGCTTATTGAGAGCTCTTCACAACAAATTGCTCAGACTTTCTATTCTGCCTGTCTATGTCCGTCAGATACATGCACATTGTGCATGTCTGCTACAGAGTCCAGAGATTATCTATTTTTAGCTTGTCAAATTTCTGCATACATATGGTCCATTGTAAATTGAAATTGGGCATGGGTATCTCTACTACAGGAAATCTAATTGAAGAAGCAAATCAGCTCAATGTGAAGTTCGAAAGGAAACAGAAGACTAATATCACTTGCCAAGTTGATTTTGAGAGTAGTAGTTTGGCACATTGGAGGGAGAGGAACGCAAGGGTCTTTGGCTCAAATCTACTCACAAAATTTTTGGGCTCTATGAAGACATCCGTATATTACTGCAAACCAGTGAGTGGAAGATTAGGAAACACAGTGTTTTAAATTCTGGATTATGTAATTGGGGTATTGCTGTAAGTAATTGTCCCTGTCAGTGACTACAGCTTGTATTAGCAAGGGTGTAGTTGGGGGTGACAGCCACGGTCCTCTCCCCTCTCTCCATTTTTGCTAAGTATAAGCTTAGGAACTAGACATGTATGTAATATATGCAATAGAGCTGATAATATTAATAAAATTACCATTTTCATTGTTCGTATATGTGTGTCACTATAACAGAAAGAAGATTTAACGCCGGCTTAAAACTGACATGGTAAACAACAACTCGGTTATACAACTGAAGTATATTGCACGTCGGTTGAAAACCGACATTAAAAGTTAATATTTAACGTCAGTTATTTAAAAACCGACATTAATAATGTCACGTGATTAAGATTTTAATATCAGTATTTGGTCATTATCCACGTCGGCTAAAACTTTACTTTTCATGTCGGTTCATATTTGATCCGATATGCAAAGCTTTTTCATGTTGTTTCATTTATGAACCGATGTGAAGTTTCCACATCGGTTCATTAAAAAGAACTAACATGAAAAGTAAGTATCCATGTTGGTTCTTTAAATAAATCGACGTGGAAAGTTTAATACGACGCCACTTTTCAACCAACACAAATTGTTTTAAAATAGCAGTTTTCTGTTATATCCTGTATACATATATAAAACATGTACAGATATTAAATAGATACACACAATAAAGATGCATGCTGATAATAGTCAAGAATACTATATATATATATACACACACACATATATATATATATACACACACACACACACATATACACACACACACACACACACACACACAACACACACACACACACACACACACATATATATATCAAATTACAAATATTTTTGTGAGTGTAATTTTATTGATAACTGAAAAAATTATACAAAATTACATCAAGCTATCCTAACTAATTTTAAAAACCTGTAGAAATAGTGCCAAATCAATTAAAATGGAAAGAAACTTGTACTCAATCTGACAGAACACTCACACACACTCTCACACACAATGACTCTCTCTCTCTCACTAATACACACTCTCTCTTACACACACACTGATACACACTTTCACACACATGCGCTCTCTCACACTGATACACACCGATACACATGCACAAACACACCTACACACTAATACACACATACACACTCATGGACACCGATATACACATACACACAAACACACACACACACTAATACACACATACAAACTCTATCACACACATTGATACTACACAATAACACACTCTCTCACACCTATATTCATCCATACAAAGATACACACAATCATCACCAAAATGAAATATTACATAAATTCAAAATAATCAAAAATTTTTAAAATTAATAATTACCCTGTCTAGTTAAAGGACACCGTGCATCCATCCTTGGGGCTCCCATCGCCTACCTTGTGATGAGAATGAGAAAATTTTAACACAAGTATATCCAAAATACAATCAAGTAAACCGACATGAATACATGACGCACGCTCATTGAATCTAAGATTCATAAAAAAATTATTTCCTATCAATATAATATTCCACATATTTTGCCCACTCTTTCTGAACTTCCTGCAATTTCTGATCTGTATATGTTGTTTTATTATCAAACTGCAAAATATATTCATTTATTTGTGTTAATTTCAACACTAACAAAAAAATATTTATTTGAGCATTATCTATACATCACAAATAAAATTCAAAGATAATACTAATAATAGTTGAGAATGTTAATATAAAATTAATAACAAAAATAAAACACTTTTATAAACAATAATAGCAATAACCCTTATTAAAAATAATAATTACAATAATAACTATAATTAACATTAATAACAATAATAACAATTCTAGCATTAATAATAGTCATTAACAACTACATATTAATAACTATTTAAATTAATTACTAATAACAATAGAAATCTATAACAATTAGCTATCAAAACCCACGCAAAATAATAATAACACTTAATACAAATCATATGTACATGTTATATTATTATTATGTATTAAATCATGTATTATACATTAGGGATATTACATTCTGTCCACCTTATAAAAATTTCGTCCTCGAAATTTTGATAAAGCGGGAGAATGAATAGAAGATTAATGTTAAGAAACATATATTAAGCAAATTGAGGAATCAGGAGAATGCACTGGTATCGATCCTTGATGATGTCTCCTCACTTCCACGTCACTTCTTTGTGCATAATGGGTCTACCACGCTTCCGCTGCGCGCTCTGATATCTGCTACTAGCTTCAACGGAGTGATCAAATTCAGAAGACAAGATCAAGAAATAGAATCGGGAAGAAGAATAAGAATCAAGATGAAATAAAGATTACTCTAGGAGAAGAGTTAAAATCAAGAATATCAAAAGATCAAAAAGATGGATATCCAAAAGGAGGACGATTAATTTTCAAGTAGACTTAATATCATTGTGAGAGTATTATATGTAAATTGCGGTGTAAATATAACATGTTCAAAGGATTATACATATCTTGGAATATGATTCATTTGTAATGTAATGATTTGATGCATAAACTGCATGGTATATTATCCACACACTATAGAATCGGGTTGATGGGAATACTACACAGAGATCTTTGTTAATTAAAACTTAATATTTTATGATCGATTTCCAAAAGAATTATATGAATCCTCTTCCATGTAGCAGGTGTACCCCGTCGACTTGGCGCATACATGGTGAGGACTCTTTTCATAAATTTCAAAAATTAAAGAAGATTATTATTAAATATTTATGAAAGATGTTATGAAAAAATTTAGAAGTATTTGATGCATAATAACATATATACAAGATTAAACACTCACAAATCAATTATTTTTTAATCAATTTTTGCACTTCACCCCCCAACACATCCAACCAACATACAATTGCTCATAGTAAGTTAATCGCGCACAATACCCAATGTGAACTATAAGATAATCTCATATATGAGAAATTAAATTAAATAACATTTGAATTTTATTATAAAACATAGTACTTACCCTGTATTATATGTCGCAAGATACAACTGATCAGCAGGTTCACCTCTTAGCATTGCATCTGTGGCATATCGAGCCTTCCTATCTGTTTCATCTCAGATAAATTCATGGGCGATATGGTATGGACAAATAAAATCATACAAGTGAATAAAAAGTTTATCTTTACAAACCAATCATATAAGTACCTAAAATTATCAGATATTATTAAGATACATCAAATCTATAAAAATTAATATTTTATTACTAAAAAAAAAATACATTAATGACTGACTTGATGTACACATAGATGCATACTACGCGGAGTTATGAACCTCTCAAGGTCATTACATTCACGGGTTATGACCTCAACCTCGATTAAAAATACATATGCAGACTCCATAAGTTGCTCAAGATACAATCGTTGTTGATGGTACTTGTCACGCCCCGCTTCCCAAAATACATGAAAATGGAGTTGCGACGAGAGTCGGTGATGTATATTCGTGAGGAAAAAACCCACGCATATGTGCTAAGTCTAAAGTGACCTGAACAAGCTATATAATCACTATAGTAAATCAATATCACTGCAATATCACATATAAATATCCGCACAGGATGACATATGAAAAGAAAATGGAATAAGCATGAGTCAATGCATAGAATTATGAAAGTGATAGAATGAAAAAGAGACAAAAAAATACCGAGAAAAGTTGATCGAGTAGGAGAGAATTCTGACTCCTCAAGATGCCTGTGATCCTTTCCAAAAAACCTGATCAACAATAAATAGCCACAAAATCCAGAGAGTTAGAACTCCTACTGAATGTGTAAGAATAAACTGAAAGTTGCATGTGTATATAACTATGAGCAGATAAATAAAATATATAGATGAGAATAAGAAATGACATGAATAAAGTAAATAAAAAGTAATGTGGATAGCACACAGAGTAGTATGTGTTAAGTCAAGTATACAATCAGGTATCAGGTGTCCATCATAGTTTATATATCAGGTGGGTAGAGTCAGTCAGTACTAGAGTCAGATGTCCAATCAGGTCAGGTGTATCATCGGGTGTCCAACATACATACATATATCATGCAAAGACAATCAATTATAGTACATTATGAACAGTTTATTATTATTATTATGTCAGCGAACACCAATTGCCACCTGAAATAGACGCAACTCATATTATGTCTATCACACATGACAATCGAGATCCTAAGTTATTGAAACTGATCGGTTGGAGACATTGTCCATGCTTTAGGTGGGTCTCATACATACCCAGGACCACGACCCAGACTCCTGGCTTTGAACCAGGCCTTACTACTAGGTAGTCAAGGACATGTATACCATGTATAACAGGAACAAGAACAGGACGGGGTACCAGTCACCCCCACGGGAACCCTGCACTAGAACCCTCTTTCGGCTGTGCAACCTATATCCTAGGTCCACCATGTCCCCTCCATCAATCTCCCTAATCCCAGTGTAAGTTGTTTAATGTCATGTTATTTAGATTATCAAGATTATTTAATGTACATGTTACCTAGACTATTAAGATAACTCGATGGGTATTAAGATAACTCGATGGGTAACAACATCAACATGTGTAATCAGGATTCTGGTATAACAGGATATATAATGTCAGTGAACAGGATACCAGTATAATAGGACATGTAACAAGTATTACATGAGAGTGTTGTTACTGTATACAATATTTTTCCAGCAATTATAGTAACATAGACAATATAGTTATTAGGTAAATGTCATATATAATCAGTCAAGTTCTTCATGTAAATCATGATATTCAGAATAAGTAATGACCTGCTAGCATGAATAGAATAATCGGGCAAAATATTTAATCAACTCAGATTCTCAAAGTCATCGACATATCTAAGTCCCAATGTATAAAATACATACTCATTTATATCCAATCAATCATCACTATCCAATCTTAATAAGACCATCATACACTCTCACTTCTATTAAATTCAAACACAAGATCCAAAATCTAAGTAACTAGTCAATTATGTATATACATGCCATCAGGTCAGGTCTAACTAATCTATGTCTACTCCTCAACCCAAGGTCAACTCTAACTCAATTGCGTCTACTAACAAATTCAAGTCCAATATCTCGTTCTTTTAATAAAGAATCTCCAAATTAATCAATTATCAATATCTAATTAAACTCTATAAGAATAATCAAATCTACTGATAATATCACTTAGAATCAACTCGTATAATTACCATCATGAACCAGTCAAATTTAAGATATAAACATAATTATAGTTTAAGTTACATTACCAATAGTTTCAATCCTAATCAAGATAATAACTAAGGAGTGGGACATCCTCAAGCTACATGAAATCTAAAAAGTCTCTGTACTCAAACCTCGATATCAATAAACATCATTACTCAGATAATTTATCAGTGGATATATTCAAATGAAATACTTGCAATTAATAATCTAAAATCAGTATTATGTGATAGATTAAAATTAAGGTAAGGTAT
This sequence comes from Agave tequilana, assembly GCA_038442645.1. Classification (NCBI taxonomy): domain Eukaryota; kingdom Viridiplantae; phylum Streptophyta; class Magnoliopsida; order Asparagales; family Asparagaceae; genus Agave; species Agave tequilana. Next base: position 144,745 of record JAVJIF010007320.1, on the reverse strand, counting down.
TCTCTCGTATGATTAGAATCCAGCTATTATTGATCTTATCTAAGTACGAATCAAGTTCTCTTGTAAATCCCAAATTGAACTCTAGATCCATATATAAATCCAAATATCAAGAGAAATCAATCTAAAACATCTTATTTAATCCATCCTCATTGTCCAAATGAATTCCCGTCTGAAATATAATCAAATAAATGTCCGATAATATCTCAAATAAATATACTATTTATCTAAAAATATGAACCTTTAACTCAATCACGAATCAATCAACCTCAAGATCAATCAATTTATATTTTAAGATTTGTCACAACTAGGTCAATTACAAAATCAAATCTGGTCTAAAGTATATTACAACTAATCATGGATCAACAGTGGTAGATGACTACACATGAAATAACGTAGATCAACTAAATAAATAGTGTTAGCACTGAACGATGTCTTATGAAGGAATATAGGTGAACATACTAGTATAATAAGTCAGATGATCACATGAAATGATACAAGTAACTGATAACAACAAATAAAAAAATAATGCAAAAGCAAATACTCCCAAATATCATCTCAGTAAATTTTTGTAACATAATTACACAACAATATAAAATCATTTATCACAAAATTCTCGTTTAACTGAAGGAGGAAAAGAACACTCACAACAAAATTAAATAAAATACACAAAGAAAAGAAACACTCACCTAAACTCAATCCCATGTCCAGAGCATTGAAATCATAAGGCCCTGATAAATCTACATGGTTCATTTTAATAAAAATTGTTAGATTTTTTTTAAAAGGATATTTTACTTAAGAGTTTTAAGGAATTTTAATCTTAATTAATTAGTTTGGGGGTTAGGAATATGATCCTCTGGGTTTAATGAATTTACTAGGTTTAGTTTAAATCAATTTTAATTTTTGTTAGATTTTTAATAGAGGCTTTAAACTATTAAAATACTTAACGGGTCTAAATTTATCATTAAGAAAAATGGCTTTAAAATGAGTGGTTTTAGTTAATTTATGTTGGTATTAGTCTAAATTTTTATCATAGAAAGTAGAAGTATTGTAGAATATTATTTATATTTTCTCTATTTTTTGATATTTTTAGCTAACTATTTTTATTTTCAAATTCTCTTTTCTTTTTTCTTTTCTTTCTTTTTTTCTTCAGGCTCAGGCTGGACCAGGCCAGGCCCAGGCCTGGTCTGGGATTTTTTTTCTTTTTTTTTCTTTTTTTTAAACAGGGTCCAAAGGCCCTGTGCTTTGGCCTGGTCCAGGCCAGGCCCGGCCCGGGTTAGCCCAGGCCAGGCTGGCCTTGGCCCAGTGGGACCGGGCTAGACCAGCCAGGTCCTGGTCAGGCCGGCCAGGCCTAGTCGGTCTGGCCTTCTGGAATTTTTTTATTTGAAATCCTTTGTTAAAAAAATTTGAAAAAAAATATGTAAATTCAGATTTGGGTTGGTGCATTCTCATGTATTTTAGATGGATTTTAGATTGGGTTTTGATGTATAAAAAAATATTCATGGAGTTGATGGTCTAGATATGATTTTTAATAAACTATTTATATTAAATAAATTTTGAGAAAATAGATTACTTACTTGAATTTGATCACCCCTAACATGTTCCTCCATCTCTGTACTTCAAGATCCCTTTTGTTCATGTTCTGCTTGAGGAGAAAAGAAAGAAAGAGGCAGGGTGAGTTGGGTCATGATTTTTTTCTTTGGAGGTAAAAAAAAGAGTAGAAGTTTAGGGTTTTTATAGGTTATTAAGGATTTAAAAATCAGAATTTCAGTTGAGCTTAAATTACTTAATTTAGTAGTTAGGATTAGGATGATTTTGTTAGGATTTAGATTAGGATTAGTTATGATTTGTGGAATGATTTGATAGGATCTGGATTTGGATTAGGATTAGGATTGGGTTTTAGGTTAATGGGTAAGGATTTCATGGTAATGGGTTATGGGATAGGAAAAGGAAAAGATATGAATAATAATAATAATAATAAATACTAATAATCAAAAAGAGATAGTAGTAATAATAATAACAAAATTATCAACATTAAAAATATTATCTAATAATAATTGGTAAAAATGTTACCATTAATAATAATGACTAAAACAATACAATAACAATAAGAATAATAACAATATCAATATTAACAATAATAGCAACTACAATATTAATAATAGTAATATAGTAATGGGAAAAATACTAGCTAGTAATTAAAATGATAATACTTAATAATGCTAAATATAAATATAAGGCCAAAATATCATTTACTATCTTAAATAATTTGTACTATAAATCAAGTTAATAAATAATAATAAAATAATCAGTAAAATAAAATAAATGCTTTAGAAAAATAAAAAAAATACAGTATTATTAGATAAGGGATATTACATTCTACCGACCTTATAAAAATTTCGTCCTCAAAATTTCAATAAAGTGGGGGAATTGATAAAGATCAAGTTAAAAGAGAAGATAAAGCTTCTACGCCGCTTTTCACTGCATCATGGCTCCATCACGCTTCCGCTGCGCGCTCTGATCTCTGCTACCGACTTCAACATGAAGTGGTCAAACTCAGAAGACAAAATCAGAAAAATAAAATCAGATAGAGGATAGAAATCAAGATGGAACCCAGATTACTCTAGAAAAAGAGTTAGAATCAAGATATCAACAGATCAAAGAGATGGATATCAAAAGGGGAGACAGTCAATTCCAAATGGATAGTATATGTATAATGCAGTGTAACTATAATTTGTTTCAAGTTACCGGTAAGATCTAGGTTCTCTTTTTATGTCGAACCTGACTCTGATACCAGAAAACCCTGTCACGTCCCACTTCCTAAAATACGTGAAAACGGAGTCGCGATAAGAGCCGGCGACGTATATTCGCAAGGAAAATACCCACTCATATTGCTAGGCCTAAAGTGACTTGAACAAGCTATATGATCACTATAGTAAATCAATATCACTGCAATGTCACATATTAATATTCACATATGATGACATATGAAAAGAAAATGGAATAAGCATGAGTCAATGCATTGAATCATGAAAGTGATGGAATAAAGAAGAGACAGAAAAATACCGAGAAAAAATGATCGAGTAGGAGAGAACTCTGACTCCTCATGATGCCTGTGATCCTCTCCAAAAAAACTGATCAGCAATAAATATCCATAAATTTGGATATGCAAATCTAGGGAGTCAGAACTCCTAATGAATGTGTAAGAATAAACTAGAAAGAGCATGAGTATATAACATGTGAGCAGATAAAGAAAATACATATACGAGAATAAGAAATGACATGAATAAAGTAAATAAACAGTAATGTGGATAGCACACAAAATAGTATGTGTCAAGTCAAGTATACAATCAGGTATCAGGTGTCCATCATAATTTATATATCAGGTGGGTAGAGTCAATCAGTACTAGAGTCAGATGTCCAATCAAGTAAGGTGTATCATTTGGTATCCAACATACATACATATGTCAGGCAAAGACAATCAATTATAGTACATTATGAACAGTTTATTATTATTATTACGTCAGTGAACACCAATTGCCACCTGTAATAGACGCTTGCCATACTACGTCTATCACACATGATAATCGAGGTCCTAAGTTATTGAAACTAATCGGCTGGAGACAATGTCCATGCTTTAGGTGGGTCCCGTACATACCTGGGATCACGGCCCAGACTCCTGGTGTTGAACGAGGTCCTGCCGCTAGGTAGTCAAGGACATGTATAACATGTATAATAGGAACAAGAACAGGACAGGGTGCCAATCACCCCACAGGAACCCTGCAGTGGAACTCTCTTTTCGCTGCGCAACCTATATCCTAGGTCCACCTTGTCTCCTCCATCAATCTCCCCAATTTCAGTGTAAGTTATTTAATGTCATGCTATTTAGATTATCAAGATTATTTAATGTACATGTTATCTAGACCACTGGGATTACTCAGTGGGTAATTACATCAACATGTGTAATCAGAATTCTGGTATAACAGGATATATAATGTCAGTGAACAGAATACCGGTATAACATGACATGTAACAAGTATAATATGAGAGTGTTGTTACCATATACAATATTTTTTCAGCAATTATGGTAACTGATTAGTCTCTAATATTGCATAAGTTTATCACATCTACATATTTATTTTGTATAAAATTCTGCTAATAAAGCTTTACTTGTTTGATCCTATGTCCATGGTGTGCAATGAAGAAGAAGACCCTAAATCACCATTTAATGGGTGATTAAAGGCTACAAAGTAGCCGCCATTGACTTTAGGGAGGTGATTCTGTCAGACCAAGGCATCAAATCAGAGATCTAGGAGATCCATCCAACAGGGGACCAAAGTGATATAGTGCAGCAGGAGGCCAGGCGCGCGTCGCCCTAGTAGGGCCGCAAAAACGCGGCCCTAGCCGCGTTTTTGAGGCCGTACGGGCGCGGCCGCGCCCATGCTTTGGGCCAGGGGTTGTCTCTATAGCCCCCTTTCCCCTGGTGCCTATAAATACCCCCTGGGGTTCTTCAGTTGGGGATAGCTAGAGCTTTAGGAGTTGTTATTATCTTATATTTAAAAGTTGTAGTTGTTTTTGTTTCCTTCTTCTAGTTTTAGTTTAGCCATTAGAGTGAAAGAGAGAGAGAGTGTTAAAGTTGTATTTGAAGGGGGACAAGCTTATACAAGTAATTACTTCTCTTTCTTCTTTCCATTTACTTGTTGTTTTCATTTGGTTCTATCTTTTTATTTTAGTGTAAATCCTTTTCTTTTTACCTCTTCTCTCTTGTTGTTTCTTTTACTACCATGTCTAACTAACTTTTTCATTGCATGGCTAACTAACTACTAACTCACTAATCTCTAACAACTTGATTGATAACCCAAATGAGTCAATAGTGTCAAACAAGCCTTGTGCAAATGAGAGCTATGACATCTTAAGACGAGGTTCTAATTTTAACTTACCTACAAGTATTAGCTCTCTTACATTTCAGCTTAACGGGTTTTGACGATCTATAGATTGTAAACTTTACTTGTCTTTGTAAGTAGAGATATTCTTATTAACTTTGCCAATACCATTAGTGCACTTGTGTCTTCCCTTATTCTCGCCTTCAATTGGATCTTGATAAGGGAATGTCCAAGTTTTGTCGAGTAAAGCTAAGTTAAAGGAAGGACTTTCATTCGGTCCCAACGTGAATAGTTCCTATGCATAAAGGTTATGCTTGCCTAGACCCATCGTGAGGCTACATCTTCAAGAAGTTAGGGATTAGTGGAGCACTTAGTAGAAAGTTAGTCATGCGTTTTTACAATCTAGAAAAATCACTTTTACAAACCACCAAACCATTCTAAACAATTCTTGAAACCAACTTGTTTTCATTTTCAAATTCTTTATTTGAAACAAAGAACTCTCTCTTTTCTTAAACAAAGAAGCTGCATCAAACTTTCATCGCTCTCCCTCCTTGTAGATACAACCCGTATAGCCACTTTGTAGTATGGAAGTATCGCAAAAGCAATAACATCGACCCATACTCCTTCACTTATTTTTGTGCTTGCTTTTTGCCGATCAATTTTTAGCGCCGTTGTCGGGGAGGGAATGACTTTATTGTTCAATACTAAAGATTTTTCTTTATTTTTTGTGTGTAGGAGAAGTACCAAGGAGCTAGCTACTACGAGAAGTAAGATTGGTGGCCGGAGACCATTGACGAGGAATTCATTTGCCCTTGGGGAATTCGTGTAAAAACGAATTTCTCCGATTGAAGTACTAATGAAAGATCTTTTGCAGGGTTGCCGAAAATCGCTCAAATCACTTTCTCAAATTTTCAGTTCATTTGTATGCTTCACATTTATACTTGTAATAATTCAACAGAAATCCATTTGTTGCTAAATTGAAAACCGAATTAGACTCTTACATTTAGGGCACATGTCTATTTCAATTCATTTCAATTTCTGTTGAAGAGTGCTGGAGAAAAGGTACGTGTGCATTCATATAGAATAGGACCAACATCTTGGAGTGATTTATCACTTTGAGAGTTATCTTGTTGTGAATATACTGTACACTTGCACAATTGACATTAAGGGCAAAATCCCAAATAAATATGATAAGGTGGGGATTTCATCACCCTCCTTAGCCCAAAACCCATCTCCAAGTGCACTCACACAACCCAAGTCTTAACTAAAAATTGATAGACGTTGGCCCTAGGGACATCTCGGACTCAATAAGAGTTAACCGAGGGTGAAAATTGCAAGAACTATACTCCTGCAAAATCAGTATCTAAAGAAAGTGGATTGAGAGGTAAAGCCTCGAAAGCTCCGTGCTTTGGCGTAATTAAGAGCCGTGGCTCACGCCCGGATGCCTCCCACCGAGTTTTACCCTTTTCTGATCAATTAGTTTGTAGTCGAGTTCCTGCAATAGCCTCCCCTAGAGAATCGACCAGTTAGGAGTCGTCTAGATCCAGGTACCTTAGAATAAGGCTTGGTGGTTTTTTTTCTTTTTTTATTTATTTTTTATTCTTTTCGATTATTTCTTATCTTTACGTTATTTGTGGTGTACTGCATGCAAGAGTGGGTGTAATCCGCTGAAATACTTCAAACACTTTTCTATGAGTGGGTGTAATCTGTTGTAACCTATGACCTTAGATCACTTATATTTTCGCAAAAATACTTCAAATACTTTTCTCTATTTCAAAATGCGTTTTCAAAGTACCAACATTTGATTTCTTTCTTTATGCATTTTGTTGGTGTAATCTGCTGAAAACCCTCAGGCGACAAAACTCCTCCCCTAGGAAAAACCAAGAGGTTTAACGGCTTATTGCACATGCTCAGTGCAATCGCGTCACCTGCGAAAGTGGTTTAATGATTTGCGAAAGTGCAATCGCGTCCCGAGCAAAAGATAAGTGTGAGGGTGTGATTAGTATCTAAAATTGCAAATTTCATATCACATCTTCACATTTATTTAATATTAAATTTTGCTAAAAATACCTCTCTTGTATGTTTCTAAGTTCATGGTATGTAATGAAGAAGAAGACCCTAAATCACAATTTAATGGGTGATTAAAGGCCTATAATATATCCATTGACTTTAGAGAGCTGATTCGTCAAAACTAGGGGCTCAAAATCAGAAACCGGGACCTACAACAGACAGGGGACAGACGGGACAGCGCGCGGCAGAAAGCGCCCGTACTTTGGGCTTGGATTTGTCCTCTAGCGCCCATTTACCCTAGTGCCTATAAATACCCCTTGGGGTTTTCAGAGCAGATATATGCAATATTTTAGGGTAGTTTCATCTCCATTTTGTAGTTTATGATAGCTTAGGTTAGTGTTTTTCTTCTTCCTCCTTTGTATTTTTCATTTCTTGTTGATCTTGTAATAGCAGAGATAGTGCTACACGGTTGGGAAGTAAGAGTGCTTGTAATACAAGGTGACAATTTATGAAAGGTACTCTCTTAACCTATCTTTATTTTCTTCTCTCTAACTCCTTTTACATGTGTAGCTGACTTTTCTCTCATGGCAACTAACTACTAACCACTAACTAGTCTAACTTCTTATTTGATAATTCACGTAAATCTAATAGCCTCTACTTGGCCTTGCTCTTGCAAGAGCTATTGTTGGCTCATGATGATGGATCTAACACTCTAACATCTAAATCTCTAACAAGTTAACATTACTTTATTTCATACTTGTTCTTATTGGGTTTTGATGATTTAAGTGTAGCTTGCACTTGTTGGTTGAATTTGCATGTGAAAGTTTACATATGGGTCATGCTTTGAAACGCTCTTGAACCAAGGACTAGTGATGGCCAATGATACATGTGAGGTAACTATCATATTGGTGGAGTCATTAGTAGTTAGTATCCATGAGTTTTCTTTATCTTTTCACTTTATTTTACAAATACTTTCAAAAGCCACAAACATTTTATCTTTTATGTTCCCACTTCTTCGTGTTTCACCGTACTTCTCTTTTCTATACTTTGTTCTCTTTTTTTTCATTCTTTTAAACTTTGAAGAACTTTTAACACACACGTGAATCAACCGGTAAAGCTTCTATCGCCTTCCGTCCTTGTGGATTCGACTTGTTTTTAGCCTATATACTATAACGGAAGTTGAAGAAGCCAAAGCACACACTTTAAGTCTTGATTTCAAAACATACACTTTTTGTGCGTGATTTTCCCCCGATCAAATTTTGGCGCCGTTACAGGGGATGGGAACGGTTTGATTTCACATTTTTGTTAAGTTTTCTTCTTTGTTTTTTAGTGTGCAGGTTAAAATTTTAGCATGGCATAAGTCCACACTTTCTCTAATGTGGTTGGGTAAATTCTTGTAAATTGTTATAGTCTGCTGCTAGTTTTTGTTTATATTACCTGTGCACTAAAATAATTAAGAACTAAAATACAGAAATTGGATGCTTTAAAACGGTTTGAACATTTGCATCTAGGCACGTGTGATTAGTCTACAATTCTGCATTATTATATCACATTTTCTACCAATTTATGAATAAAATATCATTTCTAGTTGCGTTTTGGTCTACTTTGCAGATAAATCAAGAGTCCAATGGCCAAAGGGTAAAAAGAGCTTAATTAAACCCATTTTCGGGTAATTAAATCCGCAATTCTTGGAGGCCAAGCAAGAGATCTTCTAAAAGATACATCGAACCTAGACCCTTGCACACGTCAGACGAATATATGGACGAAAATACCCGAAACAGAGTATACCAAGAAGGTCCAGAAGCGACACGAAGCCACACACCAAAACTAGGAACCTAGATCCCCGGTATTGCCACGAAAACGTGGCAATAGCCGCGTTTTCGCGGCAATATGGTGGGGCCACGCGTCGATCTTCGACACATGGCCCCGTCTCGTCTTCTGAAACCTCCTTCTGCCTATAAATAGGGCAGGGTTGGGCCGAAACGCAAGCAGATTTTGGTTTTAGGCTAGGTTTCTCTCTTCTAGTTGTAGATTAGGATTTTTTTTTTCTTTTTTATTTTGTATTATTATTCTGTTTTTAGATCTTGTAATAGGGCTGAGAGATTCAGAGAGAGAGAGAGATATTGATGTAATAGATGGTGACAATCTATGTAAAGATGTCTCTTTTTTTCTCCAATGTAATCTTCTCTATCTTCTACATGATGCTTAGCTAGATTTTTCTCTCATGGTAACTAACTAGCTAACCACTTACTCGATAATCCACATGAATCTAGTAGCCTCTACAAGGCCTTACTCTTGTAAGAGCCATTGATGGCTCATGATGATGGGTTCTAACATCTAACTTGCTAACCAAGCTAACTCTCTTATTTCATGCTTGCTTCTAACGGTTTGATGATCTAATGTTTGTATTAGCTTGCTCTTGATGCAAGTTTGAATGTAAAGAACCATCTTATTTGTCATGCTTTATATCGTCTCTTGAAGCCAAGGACTAGTGATGGTCAAGGATCCATGTGAGGCAACTATCATTAAGAGGTTAGCATGTTAGCGGAGTAATTAGTAGTTAGAAACTATGAGACTTCTTTCATAGTATTCTCCTTTCTTTTTACTTCGTTTTAAGAATCATTTTCAAAACCTTTTTATCATTTTCTTATCGATGTTTTCACCAACTTCTCAGTTCACTATTGTTTCATCTTCTTTTCTATTTTGTTTTTCAAATCACTTCTGTTTTGTTTTCACATCATCATTTTTATCGCCTTCTTCATCTATCACTTCTGAATTCCTTTTCTTTTCTTTTCTTTTCTTTTTCTAATTCTTTAACAAAGAAGACATGTTAACATAACACGTGAATAAGAACTGTTAATAGTTCTATCGCCGCCTATCCCTATAGATTCGACCTGTCGAGCCAATGCTATAACGAAAGTATCAAGAGAACATTACCATATACAAGCTTTTCATTGATTTCATAAAACACACATTTTCGAGTGCTGGTTCCACCATGATTAAATTTTTGGCACTATTGCCGGGGACGGGAATGGTTTTGTTTTCACGTTTTTGTTAACATTATCTTCTCTGTTTTTGTGTGCAGGTTAATTTTTGCAGAAATTGAACATTATAGAACTCTTCTTTTGCTTGCATGCCCCTGCTCTAGAAAGCAGGGACCCTGCTTCTAAAACTTTGCCGCGAAAATTAAAGTAAAGCCGCGAGAACGCGACACTTTTGTGGCAATTGTGCTTTGTCTTTTGCAGGGAATTTGCAAGTTGCATATATTGTTGTATTCTGCTGCCAAATTTCTGCTTTTATTGCCTATACACTGTAATAACTAAAGAACTAAACTACGGTATTTGGACGCTTTTAAAACGGTTTAGACATATGCATTTAGGTATGTATCAAATTCAATTCTAATATACTGTATTTTGTTCTGTTGTTGTGATCTGAATTGAGGTGTACATATGGCATTGCATATAGCATAGGACAAACACGTGGGTGATTTATCGCTTTGTGTTATACTATTGTCTATATTGCACACTTGCACGAATTGGACTTAAGGGCAAAACCCGTACAAGATAAGGTGGGGATTTCATCACCCTTCCTTAGCCCAAAAACCACCTCCCCACTCACACAACCCAAGCCCTAATAAAAATTGATAGATGTTGGCCCCTAGGGACATCTCGGACTCATTAATAGATTGACCGAGATTAGAACTTGTTTGAATCTTACTCTTGTGAAATCGGTGTCTAAGGTTGGGGATTAAGAGGTTACGCCTCGAAGATATCGTGGTTTGGCGTAATTAAGGCTCGTTGCTTACGCACGGATACCTCCCACCGTATTTTGCCCCTACCTGGCCGATTAGCTTGTGGTCGGATTCATACAACAATCTCTCCCGGGTAATCGACTAGTTAGGAGTCGTCTAGGTCTAGGTCAACCTTAGTATAGGCTTGGTTTTGACTTTTTTTTCTTTTTTTTGTTTGTTTGCATTTCTTTTTTGTTTGTGATTGTTTGTGAAATGGAATTCAACAATAACAATTCTTTCAATCCTAATATGAATCCATATTTCACACTGACCCCATTTGTTTGGATAATTCCAACCCGATTTTTCACAATATGAACCAATCAAATATACCGGGTTGGACTTATCCGAATCAATACAACCTATACCCTCAATCTTATGACTATAATTTAAAAAATAATTTCAACTCGTGTCAATGGGGATTCACCTCCCCGAGTCAAATTTTTCACCACCCTGTCCACAATTTTCACAATTTTCACAATCTTCATTTTCCAATTTTGCTTCCTATACTCCTTTTCTAGAACCACCAATTGAAGAAAAATCTGAGTTAGAAAAGAGTATAGAAGCTAATCTATAAGAGGCCAAGCGACAATTTTAGAAAATGATGGCCTCTCCAATTCTACAATATTTTCAAGAGTCTTACTCAGTTCCACCTCCTCATAATGAACAACTATCTACCCTGGAAACGAGTAAGGAACTCTTGTGTGAGTTCAAGCTTCAATCTCAAAACATGTTGGACTCACAACCTTCACTATCTTTCCAAAACTAAGATTCTTATACTCTCTTTCTGGAACATCCACTTGCAGAAAAATTAAGTCTAGAAAAGAGTATAGAAATCTTGCAGGAGTCCGCATTGCAATTTCAAAAATTTTCTTCTTAGTCTATTGATAGGTTGGAAACACAATTAAGTCAATTGGTCAACATTTATAGGAATGAGAAAACTCTCTCTTCTAATCTTTCACCAATTCAAATATCTCTAACTCTATCAATTTGACCCATGACTCTTGTTGTTTTGGAAACCTAGATTCCTAATCTCCCATTCTAGAACAACCACTTGAAGATACATCACATCTAGAAATGAGTATAGAAGTCTTGCAGGAGTCCGCGCTACAATTTCAAAAATCTTCTACCCAGTCTATCAATAGGTTGGAAACACAATTGAGTCAATTGGTTAGCATTTATAGGAATGAGAAAACTCTATCTTATCAATCTTTGACCAATTCAGTTATCCCAACTCTATTGATCTGACCCAGGACTCTTGTCATTTTGGACACCAAAATTCAATTTCAGCATACCCATCTGAACTTGTCCAAACTTCAAATGTTAAAAATCCCATTGACATTTTGGCAAGTTATCCTTTATTTGAAATTGAATTTGAGCATGAATATGATCATGAACTTCAACTTGGTAATTCAATTTCACTTCCTGATTCAATATTGACTAAGGTATTTTTACCTGAATTCAGGCCTTCTTTCGAGTAAGTATTGGATCCAGCGCCAGTCCATTGTGAAATTGAATAACTAATCTTTTATGATCATCATATTGAATTTGACCAATTTCATACTTCTGAAAGTCTAATTGATAAATTGTCAAGTTCTCATTTTTATGAAATTGAACTCAATGAGGAATGTGACTTCGACTCTCAAATTTGTGATCCAGTTCAAATTTTTAAATCAATATTGACTCCTGTTTTGTTACCCAATTTGCGCAACATTTTAGAGTTAGTTTTGATTTTCATACCTGTCATTCTTGAACTTGAATCACCAATCTTAGAAAGTCATATTCCATCATGGGGAAATGATTGTGGACTTGAGTTTCAACTTCTTGATTTGGACCCACTTTCTGAAGCAATCTCGACTCCTGAACCTTTACTTGGCTTAAGTCTTTTTCCTGAGTCGGTATTAGTTCATGTACTTCCTGAGTCCAAATCAATCATTCCATTTTGGGACAAGGGTCTCGATAAATTTGACTCTGAAATTATTTTGAAATTTTGGAAATTAGATAGGGTTAAATTCTTAATAAAAATCATACATATATACATTATTCTAGTGGGTTGTATTTTAGAGGTCTCTGGTGGGTTCCTTTGGACTCCACGCAAATTGGATTAGACCGCATTTTATGGACCAATCAGACCACCACCGGAACCAACACCTAGAGGTAATTTTTTTCTTCCCTCTCTATTTGTTTCATGCATACATACATCACGATGCATTGAGGACAATGCATGAAATAAGTGTGGGGGAGGGTTTACTAACGTAGAGTTTTTAGATTTTCTTTCTTTTACACTTTTTTTACTTTTAGAAATCTTCTTTTTTGTATAGGATTTTTCTCTTTCTTTAAAAATTTTTTGAAACAAGAGACAAAGTTTTGATCTATTTTTAAGAAAATTAAGATGATCTTAGAAATTAAGAAAACCTTAATTATGACATCTTAAACCTAGTCAAAATAATGGATCTTTTTAAATTTATAGGCTAAGTAAGATAAATTGGAGAGATTATTTTATCTTGAATTTTTTGCCTTAGATAGTATGCATTTCACACTTACACATTTTTGGGATGGAAATAAAGACCTTAAATGTCATAAAGCAAAAAAATAAAAAGAAAATATATATATAAATAAATAAATCACTTATTAAGCTGAATAATTATGCCTCAAGAAGCATAATTATTCACGCCTAACGGTGGTCAAAAGAAACAAATAATTTCCCTTAGTTTTGTGGCCTTGTTTACTCGAGTCCTTAAACCCGAGAGATGTTTTCTCATCTAGTGCACTAAAATCGTCTGGTCTGGGAGTCACGATTAAAGGCTCACTACCCGGGTAAACTAGAAAGCCTAAGAAAATTAAGGGAAGAAAAAAAGAAGAAAAAAATAATATATATAAAAATAAATGGCTTGATGATTAGAGTTGAAATCCCAGAAATCTTCACATCACAAAGTGCATATTATCTAGATTTTATGAAGGATAAAATATTCAATCCAAATTTGAATTCTTACCTTAATTGAAGACAAGATCTTGCATAAAGACTAAGTTTAAGAAGACTAATTTTTTGTGGACTTATGACCTTAGATCACTTATATTTTCGCAAAAATATTTCGAAAACTTGTCTCTCTTTCAAAATGCGTTTTCAAAATACTAACATTTGTCTTCTTTCTTTATGAATTTTGTGGGTGCAATCCCCTGAAAACCCTCAGGAGACAAAACTTCTCCTTTAGAGGTAACCTAGAGGTTTAACGGCTTGTTGCACACGCTCAGTGCAATCGCGTCACCTGCGAAAGTGGTGTAATAACATGTGTAGTATAGTTTTTCTTTTCTTGTTTTGCTCGGGACGAGCAAAAGATAAGTGTGGGGGTATGATTAGTCTACAATTCTACACTATTATATCGCATTCCCTACCAATTTATGAATAAAATATCATTTCTAATTGCGTTTTGGTCTACTTTGTAGATAAATCAAGAGTCCAATGGCCAAAGGGTAATAAGAGCTTAATTAACCATTTTTGCGTAGTTAAATCTGCAATTCTTGGAGGCTAAGAAAGGGATCTTCTAAAAGATACATCGAACCTAGACCCTTGCGCACGTCAGACGAATATACGGACGAAAATACCCGAAACGGAGTATACCAAGAAGGTCTTAGAAGCGACACGAAGCTATGCAGCAAAGCCAGGGACCTAGGTCCCTGGTATTGCCGCGAAACGCGACAGTAGCCGCATTTTCGCGACAGTATGGTGGGGCCACGCGTCGATCTTTGACGCGTGGCCCCATCTCGTCTTCTGGAACCTCCTTCTGCCTATAAATAGGGCAGGGTTTGGCTGAAACGCAAGCAGATTTTGGTTTTAGGCTAGGTTTCTCTCTTCTACTTGTAGATTAGGATTTTCTTTCTCTTTTATTTAAATTTTCATTCTGTTTTTAGATCTTATAGTAGGACTAAGAGATTCAGAGAGAGATAGAGAGATATTGATGTAATAGATGGTGACAATCTATGTAAAGGTGTCTCTTTTCTTCTCCATCTTCTACATGATGCTTAGCTAGATTTTCCTCTAATGGTGACTAACTACTAACCACTAACTAGCTAATCACTTACTCGATAATCCATATGAATCTAGTAGCCTCTACAAGACCTTACTCTTGCAAGAGCCATTGATGGCTCATAATGATGGGTTCTAACCTCCAACTTGCTAACCTGCTAACCAAGCTAACTCTCTTATTTCATGCTTGCTTCTAATGGTTTGATGATCTAATGTTTGTATTAGCTTGCTCTTGATGCAAGTTTGAATGTGAAGAACTATCTTATTTGCCATGTTTTGTATCGTCTCTTGAAGCCAAGGACAAGTGATGGCCAAGGATCCATGTGAGGCAACCATCATTAAGAGGTTAGCATGTTAGTGAAGTAATTAGTAGTTAGAAACCATGAGACTTCTTTCATAGTATCCTCCTTTCTTTTTACTTTGTTTTAAGAATCATTTTCAAAACCTTTTTATCATTTTCTTATCGATGTTTTCACCAACTTCTTAGTTCACCTTTGTTTTATCTTCTTTTCTATTTTGTTTTCCAAATCACTTCTCTTTTGTTTTCACATCGCCATTTTTATCGCCTTCTCCATCTATCACTTTCGAATTCCTTTTCTTTTCTTTTTTTCTTTTCTTTTTCTAATTTTTAACAAAGAAGACTTGTTAACATAACACGTGAATAAGAACTGTTAATGCTTCTATCGCCTCCCGTCCATGTAGATTCGACCCATTGAGCCAATGCTATAACGGAAGTATCGAGGGAACATTAGCACATATAAGCTTTTCATTGATTTCATAAGATACACATTTTTGAGTGCTTGTTCCACCACGAGCAAATTTTTGGCGCCCTTGTCGGGGACGGGAATGGTTTTGTTTTCACGTTTTTTTTAACATTATCTTCTCTATTTTGTGTGCAGGTTAATTTTTGCAGAAATTGAACATCACATAACTTTTCTTTTACTTGCATGTACCTGCTCTCAAAAGCAGGGACCCTACTTCTGAAACTTTGCCGCGGAAATTAAGGTAAAGCCGCGAGAACACGGCACTTTTGTGGCAATTGTGCTTTGTCTTTTGCAGGTAATTTGCAAGTTGCATATATTGTTGTATTCTGCTACCAAATTTCTGCTTTGATTGCCTACACACTGTAATAACTAAAGAACTAAAATACGATATTTGGACGCTTTTAAAACGGTTTAGACATATGCATTTAGGCACGTGTCAAATTCAATTCCAATATACTGTATTTTGTTCTGTTGTTGTGATCTGGATTGAGGTGTACATATGGCATGGCATATAGCATAGGACAAACACGTGGGTGATTTATCACTTTGTGTTATACTATTGTCTATATTGCACACTTGCACGAATTGGACTTAAGGGCAAAACCTATACAAGATAAGGTGGGGATTTCATCACCCTTCCTTAGCCCAAAAACCACCTCCTCACTCACACAACCCAAGCCCGAATAAAAATTGATAGACGTTGGCCCCTAGGGACATCTCGGACTCATTTAGAGATTGACCGAGGGTGGAACTTGTTTTGAATCTTACTCTTGTGAAATCGGTGTCTAAGATTGGGGATTAAGAGGTTACGCCTCAAAGATACCGTGATTTGGCGTAATTAAGCCCCGTTGCTTATGCACGGATACCTCCCACCGTATTTTGCCCCTACCTGGCCGATTAGCTTATGGTCGGATTCATACAACAACCTCCCCCGGGTAATCGACCAGTTAGAAGTCGTCTAGGTCTAAGTCAACCTTAGTATAGGCTTGGTTTTGACTTTTTTTCTTTTTGTTTGTTTGTTTGCATTTCTTTTTTGTTTGTGATTGTTTGTGAAATGGAATTCAATAATAACAATTTTTTCAATCCTAATATGAATCCATATTTCACACCGACCCCATTTGTTTCGAATAATTCCAACCCAGTTTTTCACAATATGAACCAACCAAATACACCGGGTTGGACTTATCCGAATCAATACAGCCCATACCCTGCGGTGGGGGGGCGTACGGCTTAGCCCGGGGGGAGGAGGGAGGTGGTGGTTGTTTGGTTGATGTTGTTGGTGGAGGTGGTGGTGATAGTTGGTAGTGGTGGTGGTTATGGTGGTGGTGGTGGTTGTTGGAGGTGATGGGGTGTTAGAGGAGGAGGAAGAGGAGGTGATGATTGAGGGGTTGGAAGTGGAGGAGGAGGTGATTTGGTGGGGAATTTTGGGGAAGAAGATGAAGTGGTGGTGGTGGGTTTGAATGAAATTGAAGATGGTGGGAGTTGGTGGAGGTTGAAGGAGGTGGAGAAGTGGAGAGGGGATGCGGGGGAAGTGGTAGCTAGCTTAGGGGCGGCGGTGGTGGCTGCTCAGGTGGTGGAGGCGACGGTGGTGGAGTTGGGTTTTGTTTTTTTTAGTTGAAGGAGGTTGAAGTTGAAAATAGAAATGAAAAGGAAAGGAAGATGAAGGGTTTTTAATATAGAAGAGAAGAGAAGGGTTATGATGAAATAGGATGGGGCAGAGAGGAGCTGCAGCAGCAGTCCATCATAGCCTGGCTGCTGCTGTAGGCGCGATGATGGGGGGGAGCAGGATATGGGGGGTGGAGTGTAGGAGAAGAAAAGAAAAGAAAGAAAATTAAAGAAAAGGAAGAAAATTAAGGAAAAGGAAAAGAAATTGGTAATAAAAATTCTATTATTAAATAATTGATTTATTATAATATCTGGGGGTACAAAGTAGGGGAGTGTAGAAGGAAAAAGTAAGAAAAAATAAGATCGGTAGATAATATTATTATTTTAATAAGGCGAAAATTTGACTGTTTCAGAAACATTCCGAAAAATTCTCAAAAATAGAAAATATTATTTTTAGATACTTGGTGAAATTAAATTCGAGAAATTCAATCTAGTTTTCAAATTAAAAATTCTGAAATCTTCTGACAATACCAGTCGACCTCAAAATCGGTCAAATATTGATAAATTTAGAAAAATCTCAAAAAATATATTTAGGTAGAAAATGAAATTCTAAGAAGTAACGTGAAAACTATTTTTGAAAATTCAATCCTGATTGAAACCTAAAAATTTGGGAATCAGTCAGCGATGCCGACCAACACCGATTTTGGAGATTTTGTAAAATGATTCTGAAAATTTCAAAAAATCATAAAAAATCTAAAATCTTAGAAAACAGTGTCTAAAACTAAAATCGGTCAAATCGGACTACCAGAAAGGTCAAATTGGGCAGCATGCAAGTATCGGGTTCTCAGTCCGGGTCAGGACTGACTCTAGGCCTGAAGCTATGATCCGATACATAATAACATAAGCAATAACAACATAAATACAAATACTGGAAAAAAATTGAAACAAAACGGTCAAAGAATTCAGGACACGCATTCGGGTACGTATCCCGGGAATGGGGTGCTACAATCTACCAACCTAGCAAAAATTTCGTCCTCGAAATTTTCATAATAAGGAGATGAACACAGAAGAAAATAGGGTTGATGGGAATATCATGATAGAATGGATATGATAATGAAAAATTTACCAACTAAAGACATGATAAAATGGGGATAGTGGTCATGGGCGTCACCTCCAGGGGTCCTCGTTCCAAATATAGGGCACCACTCTCTGTTCCACTTCATCTGATACTTCAGTTTTCTTGGCGGTCAAATGATATGCTTTCCGCTTTCTTCCATCTGCTCTACCTCTGGGTCTTCTCTGTGCTTGATTGAAGACATACTGTGGAGAAGGGAATGGAGTTCTCCTTTCGATTGGTCCTGGGCCCCTTCTTACCGGTGGTACTGGAAGTGTTGGTTGAATCGGGGTGATACTCCCCATCCATCTAACTGAACGATTCCTTATCAAATAACCATCAGACCCACATGCTAAGCATACCTTATTTGCCACTCGGCAATCATGGTTGTAGTGTCCGAACTTCAGACAATACCCACATCTCATTTGCTGAGGGAGAGGTTGGAGTAATTGCTCTGCTAGCGGGGTATCCAGGGGTCTCACTGAGTCTACACCTCCCTTCAACTGAAAGGGTCTCTTCACTGACTTCCTCTACATCTCATCCTGACGCTTCTTTTCCAATGCCCGTTCTACCTCACGAGCGATGATAAGGACCTGGGAATATGTCTTGAGTTGGTGGGATATAAGAAACATTTGGATCTGCATCCTCAGACCTTGCTGGAATTTACTCGCTCGGGTCTCCTTATTGGCCACATGTATGGCGCGAACCAGCTCAGTCTCAGGAACTCTGAAGCATACTCGTCTACAGTTTGGTCCCTCTGCTGTAATCTGATAAATTGCTCTTCCATCTCCTTCTGTTCTGTCTCAAGAAGAATCTCTCGTAACTTTTCGAGAACTGGTACCAAGTGATGGGCTTCTCCAGCCTTGCTTCTTCTGCCAACCACCAAGTTCTGGCCATATCCTTCAGTTTTATCTTGGCCACTTCCACTTGGTTCTCATCACGAATCTGGGCTGCCTTCAGAAGATTTGTAGTATCAATCAGCTACTGCTCTGCGTCCAACGGCTTCTCGGTACCCGAAAATGTAGTAAGCTGCAGTCTTCTGAAATCGGATGCATTGTCAGGCCTCTGCTCTCTAGGTGCTGTCAATAATGCCTATCACAAGAGCTCTATCTGCTGATGCTGACTCTCCATCATGCCATGAAATACCCTCATCATATTGTCGCCCTCTCCATTAGAACTGTCATGAGAAGTA
This sequence comes from Agave tequilana, assembly GCA_038442645.1. Classification (NCBI taxonomy): domain Eukaryota; kingdom Viridiplantae; phylum Streptophyta; class Magnoliopsida; order Asparagales; family Asparagaceae; genus Agave; species Agave tequilana. The sequence goes on along the minus strand of JAVJIF010007320.1, from coordinate 125,369 downwards.
CCAGGACCGTTACAGGTTCTCCGTCTTTCCATATCTGAGTTGGTTGAAGGGATGATGGGAAGAAGCTGAAAGGAAAGATAGAAGAGTTTCACGATCCAAGGAAAAGATTGCGAGGAAGGAATAGATAACACCGTACTTGTGATTGAAATGTATATTCAAGACTCCTGCTCTCCAGCTGCAAATTAATATATCATTAATCTACCAACTGGTTGTACTGAAGGCGTGAGAGCCTGGGCTCTGATACCATCCTGTGGCGCCCCGATCCCGCGGATACGGAGACGCCACTGCGACGTATATACGCATGTCGGAAATACCCTCACATATATACGCTGAGCACCAGTACAGGCAAGAATCAGAGTGCGAAATCACAGAGGTAATATACATTCCAACAGAAAAGTACAAGTACATAGTTATCACAGAGAGTGATACAATATTACAGGAGTATTACATCACCAGAAAATATAAAAGTACATCATATGAAGAGATATACAAAAGCTGAGAGGTGCTCATGAGCAGCAAGAGGGGTCTCAGGAACCAAACAGCAGAGGAACTGGGAGGAAGAGCTACGGTGATAATCCAAGCTTCTGAGGCGCTCCGACCGTCACAGAAGGATCCGCTGCGCACTCTGATCAGCTACAGCAAGGTCACCAAGGTCCGATCTCTGGGATCTGGACATGAGAATTTAGGGTTGTCAGACGCAACCCTTCGAGTACATATAATAAAACCAAATGGCGTGCATAACAGGTACATGTGTATATGATCAAGTGATGTGATCCAAGTATGCAGGTACAAGTAATAACAAATAACATAAGGAAAATTAAAGGAACAACAGTAAATCATATATATCGATGAATCTGAAACTGAAAACATACATAGAAGGCAGTATGAAGAGCATAGGTACATTCGGTAAATAAGTTAAACATGTGATAAATACAAGTATGGACAAAACTAGTTGTACAAGCTCAAATTTATGGATTCACAGAACTGATACGTCAAGGAGATAATCCAAACAAGAAAACCCTCATCTATATACCACATATCTCATGTCGCCATCGTATGAGTTTATACAACTTTAGTTGCCCTAAAAGTAACATAACTATAGTGTGTTAGTAGTGATCGGGGCGGAACCAGCACTCGAAAACATGTGTATTATGAAATCAATGAAAAGCTTATGTGTGCTAATGTTCTCTCGATACTTCCGTTATAGCATTGGCTCAACGGGTCGAATCCACAGGGACGGGAGGGGATAGAAGCATTAACAGTTCTTATTCACGTGTTATGTTAACAGTTCTTCTTTGTTTAAAAGAATTAGAAAAAGAAAATAAAAGAAAAGAAATCAGAAAGTGATAGGTGAGGAGAGGCAATGAAACGGCGATGTGAAAAAAAAAGAGAAGTGGTTTGGAAAACAAAATAGAAAAGAAGATGAAGCTTGTGGTAAAGAAAATGATGGTAAAAACAACAATAGAAAATGATAAAAGATTTTGGATTTGGTTTTTAAAACAAGACAAAAGAAAACTCATGGCTACTAACTACTAATTGCTCCACTAACCATGCTAACCTCTTAGTGATAGTTGCCTCACATGGATTCTTGGCCATCACTAATCCTTGGCTTCAAGAGACGATACAGAGCAAGGCCCAAAAGATTGTTCTTCTATATTTAAACAACACATCCATTGTAAGTACACCTAGAGGGGAGGTGAATAGGTGTACGGCTAATCTAATGAACAAAATGTGGAAATTAAAACCTAAATTGCAACACACTTCATGTAACCAACGAGTGTAGCCGAATTCCCGGTGAAGGGCTCTGGACTAACTCCTCTTGATTCCTCTGAATAAGAGTTGAGGTGCTATATGAAGCTCTCGTGGTTAAACACAAGTGAGGCACACAAAAACAAGCCAAGCATATAATATATGAATGAGTAATATGAAATGATGCAAGGCACAATAGTAAAAGAAAGAGAGTTTAGAGTCAATGGATCAATCACTAACACACGGATATGTTTCGAGATTCGAGCACCCAGCTCTACGTCCCCGCCTTCACACAGAAGGATTTCCACTAACTTGTCCACACAGGACTGCCACACAGGGAACCTCCACTGAGGATTTGGACAATACAACCGGGAGTACACAACTCCTCTCTCAATTACAAACACAATCTCTACACTTATAGGCTAGGCACAAAGCCACACAAATCAATCACCTCACACTTGAGGGATAGGGCACAAAGCCACCCCTCCAAAATCAACCTCTACACAAGAGGGATAACACGAAGTAGGAGGGTTTATAACTTGGTGATCAAAAGACCACAAACCAATTCTTTTCCCACAAAACAAAAGATCCTAATAGATAGGATAGAATGACAAGCTCAAGTGTGAGAAAAACCAAAGGAATGAAAAATAAATACTCAAAGAAAATCCTTGGGAAAAACTAGAAATAAGGATGAAGAAGTTGAACTAAAAACACTTTTCCCAAAATCACTTTTCTTTGATTTTCCAAACCCTAGAAAAACACCAAATCAAATGTAAACTTTAAAGCCCAAAACTTCTTTTTAATTGCTGCAAAAATACTAGTAAGATCAGAAAATAAGCTCTCCAAAATCTTGTTCAAAACAGTGAAGAGAAAACCCATTTATATAGCCATTTGAAAAACTAGCCGTTGGCAGCTAATTATGGTCAGAATTGACCATCCGGTCGACCGGCCAACGGTCAAAATTTGACCGTTGCCAACCTCCGGTCGATCGCCCGGTCGACCGTCCTTACCCGAGAGTAAGGATACTTCAGTCGGTCGACCGCACAGTTGACCGGCCAAACCAAATGGCCTTTTTGCACGTCTCGTGCACATCCAGTCGACCGTTCCGGTCGATCGGCTCCTGGTCCGGTCGACCGGTCGGTCGACCGCCAGAGCCTGGCAGGCTGAATATAAGATTTGAAACTTGGGTTTTTAATTACCAAATAAATCCCATAAAATCTCTAAAAATCCACAAAAATAGTTTCAGTATAATACTTTGATGATACAAACATGTGTGAAAAAATTCAACACATATTTCAAACAATTTGAACTATTTTTGTGTTATGGAAATTTTGCCGAAAACCAAAATTCGTATTTTTCAAAACTTAGATTTTTGAATTGAAAATTTGTTTTGTCCAAAACTCATCCAAATACAAAAACATGATATGAAACAACATTTAGGCATGTAGTATATGGATATAATCCAATATACATGAAAGATATATATATATATATATATATATATATATATATATATATATATATATATATATATATATATATATATATATATATATATCAATGTTTTTGACTTAAAAACCAAAAATAAGTTTTGTTAAAATACAAAAGCTCCAAACTCATGAAATAGATTATCAAACTAAGTTTGTTCAAATAGTTGAAGAGTACATGTATATAGATCAATTCTAATATAAATAAAACCATGTAAACTTGTTTTGATACTATCTATTCATGAAAACCAAGATCGGTTAAACAAAAACCAAAACATGAAACATGTGTGTGTTGTGAACTTGAGCATATCACACTATCTAATCTTTATAAATGGATCTAAAACATAAACTAAACTATGTACCGAGGTCTTCTTGTAGAGCGCCGTCTCCAAGTCGACTCGATCCAAACGTGATCCACTGAGTGCTAGATATGTACTTTGACGCTTGAGCTCTTGAATCACCATGTGAAAAGCTTCAAAACTCCTTTGTTGAAGCTAAACACCTATTAATATCTTGGTTAAGTATCTGAAACTAAACATCACAAGATTATTAGTAACATAACTACATGAGTTAATCATCATCAAAACTAGAGTGGAAGACCTCTGGGCCAACAATCTCCCCCTTTTTGATGATGACAAAACTCATGGAGTTATATATGCATGGATTAAAGTTAAGCTTCAAGGAAGCTCCCCCTTAACTCATGCATAGAAATAAACAAAAAGATATGCAATGAATATTAAACATGAAAATATATAAATATGCAGAAAACAAGCTTTTGATACCAAATAAAAAACATGCTCTTGATACCAAACATGAAATGCATCAACATGCATAAAACAAGTCCTTGATACAAAATAAATTATTTCTTCTTTTCATAAACATGTTCTTAAATAATGTTCTTGATACCAATAAAAAAACAAACTATGTTTCTAGATACTAGTATTCATGTTCTTGATACCAATATCAACAAAACATAACAAAAAATAAACTCTCAACAAACTCTCTTAATACCAATATAAAAATATGCATAACATAAAACATGCATATAAACTCAAATACTTCTCCCCCTTTTTGTCAATCATCAATAAAGGGGTCAAAGAAAACCAATAAAACATAACATATTCTTCCCCTTTTTGTCCGAAACAAAAATACTTCAAGGGGTGAATACAAAACAACCATGATACCAATTAAAAAATATATCAATGTAGTGCATCATGATACCTAATGTAAGTGAACACATAGGTAAACTAACAAAAATTTTGAGGAATACCAATTGAAAGTAAATGAGGCATTGAAAACAAATCTTGAAGAAACCAATCAAAATTTTGATACCAAAATGAAAGATATATAGATAATCTTGATTACCAATTGTAAGTAAACAAATAAAAAAATCTTGATACCAATTGTAAAAATTAGTACCACTAGAAAATATTATACACTTTTTGATATCAATTTGAAAAACATAAACCAATTGTAAGATATTTTTCATTTATCAATTGTAAGTATTTTTCATTTAGAGCATAAAATACCAAATTAAAATCAATATTAATTTTTTAATCATTTTTCATCATAAAGTATGGGAGTGAAAAACCAAAGGTAAACAAAATACCAATTGAAAGATGAAATACGAATTTTCTCCCCCTTTATGAAATACCAAATAAAATGATGCATAAGCTTGTATTGGATACCAATTGAAAAATAATCAATTGAAACATAATAGTCATTTAAGAAAATAAGCTTAGCATAACCAAAATTTGTGCTCAAAAATATAGAGATATAATAAGCACAAATAAAGCATATATGAGTATACAAAAGAATGTCAATAGTGATACCAATTGAAAAGATCCAATGATACCAAATGAAACTATAATTAGAATCAAGTGTATAACTCATATTACCTACCACCCATTTCATGCACATGTTTAAAAAGATTTTCAATAATAAGCATACAAGGCATGGTCTCCCAACCAACCACCCTTAAATGGGTAGGGGTTTTCAAAAATAGGTTTGAAAATATAGTATATTTGAAAACTCTAGCATATGAAGAATACGAACTAGTTATATGAAAAATTTAAAAACTAGTACGAAATCCTTCAAGTAAGGAATAAAACAAAATTATATTTCATGAAAAACATGTAGATCACATGATCACCAAACACTCAAAATCTATATGCACAAATTGTACTCATGAAAACAAAATCATGAGAAAACATTAAATAAAGAGAGTGCATAAGAGTTATGTGAAAACACATTATCATGAAATTAGGCAATCGAGCTCAAAATTCCTTAAAACATGAAAATCATCAAAACAAGAATCCTTTAAGGTATATGTATGTCATGTACAAACTAAAATATACATACATATTCAAATATAAACGAGTCCACAAAAGCATATGCATGAAGGCAAGTGGCTCAAGGATGTATATGTATAGCTAATAGTTAAGACAAGATGGACATATACATGAAGTTAAACTTAAACATGAGAAACATGTACAAAATGGGAATACAAGTCAAAATGTTTGAATCATCAAAACTAGACTATACTTGTACATCTAATGGGTACAAATGAGCGTTCAAGCACAAACATATAATGGTCTATTTGTGGCTCACTAGTTGTACAAGTATATATCCTAGTTTTAATGAAAACTAACATTCAAACAAGTAATCAAAACATGAAGCATGGAAATCAAAACAAAACTCATAAACATCCATATGATCATTATGTACACGCACATGCATTAGATTTAGGACATACACATTAGATAAACTAAAGTTAGAACACTAAATATAAATCCATATAAACATGGGTGTCTCAAATACTAATCATGTATATCACTAATCTAATAAACATGGCATATGATATAATGAACATTAAAACAAATCATGCTATAAATAAATGATCTAAAAGCATGCAAACAAAAATGAGGAGTAAGGGATAGTTACCAAAATTATGAGGTCAACTCTCCATGTCTCCAAAACAAGGTGGTCCTCCTACCAAACTCCCCTTGAAAGTGATGCATCCAAATTTTCCACTTTAAGCTCGGAACGCATCCACCTCAAGGCACCATCGCTCTCACGTCATGCGAGAGCCTACACCTACATCAAATACAATAGGGGTGGTCTTTGGTACCCACACTCTTTTGGGTCCATGGGGGTTAGTTTCTTTCCTAACCCAAACAAATTTAGTTGCTAAATTTACATCATGCATCTTATCATAGCAAAATTAAGCAAGGTGGCCCTTACGTCCACAATGTGTACAAGTGTACACATGAGCATACATTGTGTTGTGTACATGAACGTGTGAAGCATGTGTATGCCATGGATGGTGTGCATGCATAGGAGGAACTTATTTGTTTCGAAACATAGATTCCAAACGTGTATGGTTCAGAGCACATTGGCTCAAAGTGGAGCCCAAACAATTCACACTCTTCTTTAACAAACAAATATTATTAACAATCCTAGAAGAAGAGGTGCATGCAATAGGTAAGCTAGGTGAAACTACACTAGCATGGAAAACATGTGAATCTTTATCATTTTTCAAAGACATATTTTTCGTTAAACAATCTTCCAATTCTTTTGAAATAGAAGCAATTTTCATTTTTAAAGAATCATTTTCTTTTAAAACAAAATCAACTTTTGAAGACAAGTTTTCATTTTTCTTCAAAATTATTTCACAATCATTTTTATTTTTCAAAAATTCATTTTCTTTTAGGGCAAGATCTAGTTCGGATTTAAGTGAGTCACGTTCACTTGAAATCTCTTCCTTTTCTTGCAAAACCAAATCTAGTTTTGAACACAAATCCTTATTTTCTTCTTTTAGTTCAAAACTCTTCTTTTTCAAAAGATTATATTTTTCTAACAATTTTTCACATAAAATATATAGTTCTTCATTCAAGGCATTGGCATCAATATATTCATTAGAAGAACTAACACAATCATCATCTAATTGCGATTACGAATATACCTCAATGGAGTCATTCCCTTGGACCATGTAGCATTGTTGCTCGGATTCTCCACTAGATTCATTCTCCATTTGGATTGGCAATTGAAGCTCGGAGGAGGTCAACGTGTTCCACACTGCAAAGGCGGAATCACAGTTAGAAACTAAGCACAGATATTCTTTGTTAAGCGTGCTTCTAAGTGCCTCAAGGGCTTGTGCATTGGCCTCTATATGCTTGCTATTATCAAGATAGGATCTCTTGGTAGCGGCAAGGAAAACATGCAAGCCTAGGGTTTTCAAATACATGGACATCCTAAATTTCCACATATCAATGTTGGAAACATCAAACATGGGAGGTGTCAAGCAATCCATGAGTGTGTGTAAACAATATATGTGTTCAAATGCAAATCTAGATTAGCAAAACCATGATCACACCCCTAGGTGGTTAAACCAAATATCAGGAGCGTAGGCTCTGATACTAATTGTAAGTACACCTAGAGGGGGGGTGAATAGGTGTACGGTTAATCTAATGAACAAAATGCGAAAATTAAAACCTAAATTGCAACACACTTCATGTAACCAACGAGTGTAGCCGAATTTCCGGTGAAGGGCTCTGAACTAACTCCTCTTGATTCCTCTGAATAAGAGTTGAGGTGCTATATGAAGCTCTTGTGGTTAAACACAAGTGAGGCACACACAAACAAGCCAAGCATATAATATATGAATGAGCAATATGAAATGATGCAAGGCACAATAGTAAAAGAAAGAGAGTTTAGAGTCAATGGATCAATCACTAACACACGGATATGTTTTGAGGTTCGAGCACCCAGCTCTACATCCCCGCCTTCACACAGAAGGATTTCCACTAACTTGTCCACACAAGACTCCCACACTGGGAACCTCCACTGAGGATTTGGGGCAATACAACCGGGAGTACACAACTCCTCTCTCAATTACAAACACAACCTCTACACTTAGAGGCTAGGCACAAAGCCACACAAATCAATCACCTCACACTTGAGGGATGGGCACAATGCCAAACAACCAATCAACCTCTCACTAGAGGGATAGGGCACAAAGCCACCACTCTAAAATTAACCTCTACAAAAGAGGGATAACACAAAGTAGGAGGGTTTACAACTTGGTAATCAAAAGACCATAAACCAGTTCTTTTCCCATAAAACCAAAAATACTAATAGATAGGATAGAATGACAAGCTCAAGTGTGAGAAAAACCAAAGGAATGGAAAATAAATACTCAAAGAAAATTCTTGAAAAAAACTAGAAATAAGGATAAAGAAGTTGAACCAAAAACACTTTTTCCAAAATCACTTTTCTTTGATTTTCTAAACCCTTGAAAAACACCAAATCAAATGTAAACTTTAAAGCCCAAAACTTCTTTTTAATTGCTGCAAAAATACTAGTAAGATCAGAAAATAAGCTCTACAAAATCTCGTTCAAAATAGTGAAGAGAAAACCCATTTATATAGCCATTTGAAAAACTAGCCGTTGGCTACTAATTATGGTCAGAATTGACCATCCGGTCGACCGGCTAACGGGCGAAATTTGACCGTTGCCAACCTCCGATCGACCGCCCGGGTCGACCGTCCTTACCCAAGAGTAAGGATACTTCAGTCGGTCGACCGCACAGTCGACCGGCCAAATAAAATGGCCTTTGTGCACGTCTCGTGCACATCCGGTCGACTGTTCCGGTCGACCGGCTCCTGGTCCAGTCGACCGCCAGAGCCTGGCAGGCTGAATATAAGATTTGAAACTTGGGTTTTTAATTACCAAATAAATCTCATAAAATCTCTAAAAATCCACAAAAATAGTTTCAGTATAATACTTTGATATACAAACATGTTTGAAAAAATTCAACACATATTTCAAACAATTTGAACCATTTTTGTGTTACGGAAATTTTGCCGAAAACCAAAATCCGTATTTTCCAAAACTTAGATTTTTGAATTGAAAATTTGTTTTGTCCAAAACTCATCCAAATACAAAAACATGATATGAAACAACATTTAGGCATGTAGTATATGGATATAATCCAATATACATGAAAGATATATATATATATATATATCAATGTTTTTGACTTAAAAATCAAAAATAAGTTTTGTTAAAATACAAAAACTCCAAACTCATGAAATAGATTATCAAACTAAGTTTGTTCAAATATTTGAAGAATACATGTATATAAATCAATTCTAATATACATAAAACCATGTAAACTTGTTTTGATACTATCTATTCATGAAAATTAAGATCGGTTAAACCAAAACCGAAAACCAAAACCAAAACATGAAACGTGTGTGTGTTGTGAACTTGAGCATATCACACTATCTAATCTTTACAAATGGATCTAAAACATAAACTAAACTATGTACCGAGGTCTTCTTGTAGAGTGCCGTCTCCAAGTCGACTCGATCCAAACGTGATCCACCGAGTGCTAGATATGTACTTTGACGCTCGAGCTCTTGAATCACAATGTGAAAAGCTTCAAAACTCCTTTGTTAAAGCTAATCACCTATTAATATCTTGGTTAAGTATCTGAAACTAAACATCACAAGATTATTAGTAAACATAACTACATGAGTTAATCATCATCAAAACTAGAGTGGAAGGCCTCTGGGCCAACACATACCACACAATAAGTTACAAGCTACTATTAATTCATCAAAACCGCTTAGAGGTGAGCATAAAATAAAGAAGACATTGCAAGTTAGTAAGTTAGTGGGTTAGGTATTAGAAATGTTAGAATGTTAGAATCCATCATCATGAGCCATCAATGGCTCTTGTAAGAGTAAGGCCTTGTAGAGACTATTAGATTCATGTGGATTATCAAGTAAGAGGTTACATGGTTAGTGGTTAATAGTTAGATTGCCATGAGAAGAAGAAATTAGCCAAGCATTATGTAGAAGATGGAGAAGATTACATAGAGAAGAAAGAAGACACCTTTACATAGATTGTCGCCATCTATTACATCAATCTCTCTCTTTCTCTCTCTGAATCTCTCTGCCCTAATACATGATCTAAAAGAAAGAAAATACAAAATAAAAGAAGAAGAACACCTACACTACCCTACACTAAAAGATAGAAAACCTAACCTAAAATCAAAAACTGCTCGCGTTCCAGGCCTCTATAGGGCTATATATAGGCATAAGGGGCTTCTAGAAGATGAGACGAGGCCACGCGTCGAGGATCAACGCGTGGTCCCACTACCTTATCGCGAAAACGTGGTATATACCGCGTTTTCGCGACAAAACCAGGGACTTAGGTCCCTGGTTTTTGGCGAGAGATGCCCGTTGCTTCTAGGACCTTCTTGGTATACTTGGTTTCGGGTATATTCGTCCGGATCTTCGTCTGACGTGCGCAAAGGTCTAGATTCAATGCATCTTCTAGAAGTTCTCTTACTTGACCTCCAAGAAATCCGGATTTAATTACATACCTGAAAATGGGTTTAAAGCTCTTATTACCCTTTGGGCATTGAACTTTTGATTTATCTGCAAAGTAGACCAAAACGCAATTAGAAATGATATTTTATTCATAAATCAGTAAGAAATGCGAATAATAATGCAGAATTGTAGACTAATCACACCCCCACACTTATCTTTTGCTCGTCCTGAGCAAAACAAGAAAAGAAAAACTATACTATAAATGTTATTACACCACTTTCGCAGGTGACGCGATTGTACTGAGCGTGTGCAACAAGCCGGTAAACCTCTAGGTTACCCCTAGAGGAGGAGTTTTGTCTCCTAAGAGTTTTCAGCAGATTACACCCACAAAATCCATAAAGAAAGAAGATAAATGTTAGTATTTTGAAAACGCATTTTGAAAGAGAGACAAGTTTAAAGCGATCTAAGATCACAAGTCCACCAAAAATTATTTTTCCTTAAGCTTAGTCTATATGCAAGATCTTGTCATCAATTAAGGTAAGAATTCAAAATTGAATTGAATATTTTATCCTTCATAAAACCTAGATTATATGCACTTTGTGATAGTGAAAATTTCTGAGATTTCAACTCTAACCATCAAGCCATTTATTTATATATATATATATATATTTTTCTTTTATTTCTTCCCTTAGTTTTCTTAAGATTTCAAGTTCACCCTAGTAGTGAGCCTTTAACCGCTGACTCCTAGACCATGTAGGATCTATGTACAAAGCAACACAAACACTAGAGGGGGGTGAATAGTGTTTATAAAAATTTAAATGAAACTACTTGCAGGAAATAAAAAATTCACAAGATAAACTCAGAAAATGCAAACGCAAAGACAAGAGAGTTATCCTGGTTCGGTCCTTGTGACCTACATCCAGTCCCCAAGCAAACCGCTTGAGATTTTTCTTTCCTGATTTGTGTACACCCACAACCAATACCTTGTACACCACTTGACAAAAAGCCCTTTGCCAAATGTGCACAACTCCTCTTTACAACCAAGAGAACAAACACCTTGTACAACTTTCTTCTACACCAAGAAGACGCCCTTGTACAATGCTCCTCTTTGAATGATTACAACTGATCCTATAAGCCTTGAATCTGAATGTGCATGTGGACAAGGTTTCTTATAGGAGGAATTTCAGAAATCTTCACAATAGAGTTTGGAATTTGGTGAAGAAACTGAAAGTGGAACAGGTTTTCAGAAAACAGAATTTTTGGAGAGAGTTTTAGGCTGAAAACTTTAGATTTGAATTGGTGATTTGACCCTAGGACAATACCCCTATTTATAGGTGAAATCCATAGTAAGTTAGGATAGTTATCAGACCAAATTTGAATTTTGAAACGTTGGTTAACACACCAGAATTCACCAACTGCACAGCAGTTATCAACTGCTATTAGTCGACTAGGATAGGAGATTAGTCGACTAGAAGAACAAAATTTCCAAATATTAGTCGACTAATATATGGGATAAGTCAACTATATATTGGCTGATACAGATACTTAGTTTCTGGAAAACTGATTGTAGTCGACTATATAGGCATAATTAGTCGACTAGATAAGGGGTTAGTCGACTATATATTTTGGGAAGTCGACTAAGTTTGATGCCAGACAAGAAACAGAGAGTGAGGAAATTTTTGTAGAGGGGATTAGTCGACTTGGGAAATGTTATAGTCGACTAGGGTATATGTTAGTCAACTATAGTTAGAGGGAAAGTCGACTAATTTTGATGCCAGAGAACAAACAGAAAGTTGGGTCATTTGTTTTAGAAGATCTTAGTCGACTAGGTGTTTTCTCAAGTCGACTATAGGAAGGGTAGTCGACTATACTAGGATGTCAAGTCGATTTATAAAGGTATTTGTGTATATGTTCAAGGCTTTTCACAATATTCTAAAATTACACAAAAATACCCAAAATTTGCAACAGAGGTAGAGTAACTATAATGTAGTAGAAATGCTTGTCCATCATCAAAATATTTCAACTTGGTAGGCTTCAACATTCTCCCCCTTTTTGATGATGACAACCTGTGTTTATGATAACTCCCCCTGCAGCAAAACTCCCCCTGCAGTAAATAGGTTATAACAAATGATATATATATATATATATATATATATATATATATATATATATATATATATATATATATATATATATATATATATATATATATATATATATAAAATCAAGTATTCTTGTTTGTCCCTGCAGAAAGTGTTAAGTTTCCCCTGCATTGTTAAGTTTCCCCTGCATTGCCATATGTCAATAACCATAACATATATATATTTTCCATAACACACATATGTCATTCTCTTGCCATAACACAGAAATCTCTTACATAGAATTTTGCAGATATGTAACACAAAGATATGTAACATTATGTAACACAGAAACACAACTGTTCTCCCCCTTTATCATTAACAAAAAGCAGAAAACATACATAAACATACAGTGTTTTCATACTGAAGTACACATTAAAAGAATCTTAAAACAGAAAAATACACAAAGATGCAAAGTTCAAAACACAAAAAACACGGAGCAATTCCAATGCCATAATCATCAAATGTTGGATCCGGGAGGAGGAGGTGGTGGAAAATGAGTCTTGAGGATATTCAGAATCTCCGTTTGAGTGGATGCAAACGAGTCCATCTTGAGTTGCATATGCTCAAACTGAGTCATCAACAAAGATTGATTTTGGAGCAATGTAGTTTGAGAGTCCTGAATGACTTGTTGTTTGGCATGAAGAGATTCTATCTCAACTGACAGAGAATTGTAGAAGGCATCAGTATAAGAAGGAGGTGGTTGGGATGAAGGTGGTTCAGTGAAAGAAGGTTGTGTAGAGGAAGAAGGAGGTTGAGTGGAACTTTGTGGAGGAGGAGAGTGTGGTTGTGGAAGAGGATGAGGAAAATCGTGAAGTTTCATACGGTGAAGAACGACACGATCAGAAGGTTCGAAGACTTTGATAACACTAGTTTCGAAATCAAGATCGATGTGAAATTTCCGAAACACGTGTGATAGAAAGGCTCCATAAGGAAGGAAGGAGGAATGATCTTTAACAATAGTATCAAAAATAATTTTTGCCTCAATTGACATCGAGTCGAGCCATAATGGCATAGACACAAGTGGCTAACTCACGGGAATAGTAGTTATAGCTCCCGGTTTTAGGGCAAATATTATAGGCAAGGATACGACCTATAAGACGGGGAATTGGTTTCAATTTGTTATTCGTCATAGGTAATTGATTAGACTAAGAAGGTATACGTATAATGAGTATAAAAATGTATTTTATGTACCCTTTCTTGTCTCCGCTATAGTATAGGACTATACCGAGTCGAATCTCAGGGAGAGCTCGCGATGGAAGCTTTGACGAGTGGTAGTGAAGTTATAAAACGAGAATTCTTCTATGTCTTATAAAAATAATGAATCAAATGAAAAAGAAACTAAAGAAAGGATGGATATGTTCATGGTGGAAAAGTCGAAAAAGAAATCAATAGTGGATTTGGTATTCACAAGAAAAGAAAAGGAAACTTAAAGAAGAAGCATTCCATGACTAGCTTACCTTACTACCTTACCAATACTTACTAAACTCCGTGATAGTGAAGGCTTGCCTCATGTTGTCACTCCATCGGCGTGGATTCGTCTCGCGTGTTGATCTAATTACTTTCTCACTTGTCGAATGAGTGGTTTAACCCATCGGAGAAGAGAAGACCATACAACTTGCAAGATGAACAAAAGCAATCACCCATGAGTTAGTGAAGATGGCAAGGCTAGTGGTTAGCTAGTACATGGAGAAGGAATTAGCTAAAAGCCATTAGAGAAGTAAAACAAAGCATGAAGTAAATTTGCAAGGAATTAAAGAAAGTAATAAAGAAAGCAATTAAAGAAAGCACATAAACTAGAACCAAGCTCAAGTAGAGGAAGGAGAATGGATCAATCCTTGTTGCTTCAAGTGTCACCCTTGATTACACAAGCTCTCTCTCTCACAATCACTCTCTTTTACAATGAATTCTAGGGAAGAAGAAGAGGGATCTAAAGAACTAAACCTAGAGAAAAACTAAACAAAATTACAACAACTAATGATTTTTCCTCTCTTCTCCATTCTCCCTCAGCTCGCAGGTCCAAGGTCTCATATTTATAGCCCCAGGTGAAGCTTCGAGAGCCCAGGTAGTTACCACAAAATCCGGGATCCTAACTGTTTACAACTGCCGCAGATTCTCCAGATCCCAGAGAACTGGCGGCAAAATCTGGGCCGTTCAGCCCAGATTTTCTGGTGAGATCTTCTTGTTAGGTGGTTAGCCACGTGGACTATCTGGATTCTTCTTTGGGCGTGCGGATCTTTCTGGATCTGATTTGAAATCTTGGCTCTTATCTTTAATCTTTGATTAATCACTTTAATTATTGCTAATTAAAGTGATTAATTGCTTTCTCTCCATTAGAGTGTGTACCTGCAAATATGTAGAGAAGATGAGTAAAAATCATATATTTATTATCAAAATGTATGGGAATTATGAGGTAAAATATGCAATATTGAGTTACAATCACACCCCCACACTTATTCTTTTGCTCGTCCCGAGCAAAAACAAAGAAAAGAAAAGAAAATCTAAACTACCAATTTTATTACACCACTTTCGCAGGTGACGCGATTGCACTGAGCATGTGCAACAAGCCGTTAAACCTCTAGGTTACCCTAGAGGAGGAGTGTTGTCTCCTGAGGGTTTTCAGCGGATTGCACCCACAAAATCCATAAAAAAAAAAAATGTTAGTGTTTTGAAAATGCATTTTGAAAGAGAGACATGTTTTCGAACTATTTTTGCAAAAATATAAGTGATCCTAGGTCATAAGTCCACCTATAATCATTCTTCCTTAAACTTAGTCTCTATGCAAGATCTTGTTTTCAATTAAGGTAAGAATTCAAAATTGGATTGAATATTTTATCTTTCATAAAACCTAGATAATATGCACACCGTGACAGTGAAGATTTCTGGGATTTCAACTCCAACCATCAAGCCATTTATTTATTTCTCCTTTTCTTTTTTTTTTCTTTTTCTTCCCTTAGTTTTCTTAGGCTTTCTAGTTCACCCATGTAGCGAGCCTATAACCGATGACTCCCAAACCAGATGGTTCTAAGGCACCAGATGAGAAAACATCCCTCGGTTAAAGGACTCGAGTGAAAAAGGCCACAAA
This sequence comes from Agave tequilana, assembly GCA_038442645.1. Lineage (NCBI taxonomy): Eukaryota > Viridiplantae > Streptophyta > Magnoliopsida > Asparagales > Asparagaceae > Agave > Agave tequilana. The sequence goes on along the minus strand of JAVJIF010007320.1, from coordinate 109,570 downwards.
ACTAAAGGGGATTATTTATTTCCTTTACCACCGTTAGGCGTGAATAATCATGCTTCTTGAGGCACAATTCTCCAGCTTAATAAGTGATATTTTATTTATATATTTTTTTTCTTTTTCTTTTTTTTTTAATTTTATTTATATGGCATTTTTGGTCTTTGTTTCCATCCCAAGAAATGTGTAAGTGTGAAGTGCATAATATCTAAGGCAAAAAATTCAAGATAAAAATATCTCACCAATTTTTCTTACTTAGCCTATAATTTCAAACATGATCTATTATTTCAACTAGGTTTAAGATGTCATAATTAAGGCTTTCTTAATTCCTAAGATACATCTTAATTTTCTTAAAAATAGAACAAAACTTTGTCTCTTATTTCAAAAAGTTTTTATTTTTTTATTTTTATTTATTTTTCTTAAAAGAAATGTAAAAGAAAGAAAATTTAAAAACTCTAAGTTAGTAAACCCTCCCCCACACTTATCTCATGCATTGTCCTCAATGCATCATGATATATGTATGCATGAAACAAAATAGAGAGGGAAGGAAAAAATTACCTTAAGGTGGTGGTTCCGGTGGTGGTCGGATTGGTCCACGAAACATGGCCCAATCAACTTTACGTTGGGTTTTCAGGAACCCACCAAAATTTCAATAATATGACCCACAAAAATGATGTGTGCATTTAAGATTATTATGTACATTCCCCCATCTAATTTCCAAATTTTTAAAATAATTTCTGAGTTAAATTTATCAACTACCTTGTCCCAGAATGGAATATGGAATGATAGAACGGTTGACTTGGACTCGGAAAGGAACACCGACTCAGGGAAGTGAATGAAGTCAAGTAAAGGTTCAGGAGTCGGAATGGATTCAGGAACTGGGTCCAAGTCAAGAAAATGAAGCTCAAGTCCACATTCAGTTTCCCATGATGGAATGTGACTATCTAAGATTAGTGATTCAAGTTCAGGAGGGTTGGGAATCAAAACTGACTCTAAAATGTTACTCAAATTGGGTAACAAAACAGGAGTCATTAATGATTCAGGTATTTGAACTAAATCACAAACTTGAGGGTCAAAGTCACATTTCTCATTGAGTTTAATTCCATAAAATGGAGAACTTACCAATTTGTCAATTGTATCTTCAGAAGTGTAGAATTGGGCAAGTTCAATATGATCCTCAAAGATGGGTGATTCAACTTCATTGTGAATTGGGCATGGATCCAAGGTTGACTCCGGGAAAAGATTGATGTGAGGTAGAGATACCGGAGTCATTATCGAATCAGAAAAGAGGATTGAATCACTAAGTTGGAGTTCAAGATCACATTCCTTATGTAATTCAATTTCAGAAAAATGTGAACTTGCCAATTTATCAATGGGATTTTCAGAAATATGGAATTGGCCAAGTTCAATGTGATCATCATAAAATATTGGTGATTCAATTTCACAATGGATAGGTACTGGATTCAATTCTGACTTTGGAAATGGATTGAAAACAGGTAAGGATATGGAAGTCATGATTGAATCAGGAAGTAGATTGGAATCATCAAGTGAAAGTTCAGGATCATGTTCATGTTCCAGTTCAATTTCAGAAAAAGGAAAACTTGCCAAAACGTCAATTGAATTTGAAGTTTGAACAAGTTTAGTTTTAGGAGATGAAAAACTTGCCAAAATGTCAATGGGATTTGACGTTTGGACAAGTTCAATTTTAGGGAATGAAAAACTTGCCAAAATGTCAATGGGATTTGAAGTTTGGACAAGTTCAGGTGAGTGTGCTGAAATAGAATCTGGACTTCCAAGACTACATGACTCTTTGGATTTAACAGAGTGGCTAGTGACATTAGAAATAGGATGAGAATGAAGAGTTTGGATCATCAAATCTAAGTCACGGGCACGAGCTTTTTGAGCATGAGTCATGTCTTCAAGCATCTTTCCATAATTGATGATTTCATTATTTTGAGGAAAAGATGAAGTGTTGTCTTGAAAGTGATGGAATTGTGAGTCAAAACTGTGTGGTGATGGAAAAGTGGACTCACACAAGAAATCTTTACTCGTTTCCAAGGCAAATGGTTGTTCATTAGGAAAAGGTGGAAGTGAGTAAGACTCTTGAAAATACTGTGGAATTGGAGGGTCAAATGTTTCTTGAAGTTGTTGCTCGACCCTTTGAAGATTAGCTTCTATACTCCTGAGTAACTCAGATTTTTCTTCAATTGGTGGTTCAGAAAAAGGAGTATATGAAGCGGATTCTGGAAATGAATATTGTGGATATTGTGGACTCGGTGAATATGGTGGACAAGGAGGTTGATAATTAAACTCGGGGGACTGGAATCCCCAATTACTCGGTGAAGAGTTGAAATTATTATGGAAATTATAGTTATTAGATGGGGGGTATGGGTCATATTGATTCGGATAAGGCTAACCCGGTGTATTTGGTTGGTGCATATTGTAAAACACCGGGTTGGAATTATCCGAATATGGAGATGGTGTGAAATATGGATTATTATTAGGATGGAAAGAATTGTAATTGTAAGCCATATCACACAATCAAATACAAACAACAAACAAACAAACAAAAGAAAGAAAAATTCTAACCTAAGTTAGGGTAGACTTAGGACCTAGACGACTCCTAACTGATAGACTGTCCACGGGAGGTTCAGTGTAGACTCTAACCACAAGCTAATCAGCCAGGGAAGGGTAAGGTTGGTGGGAGGTTTTTCGTCCGAAGACGTTCCTTAATTAAGTAACCAGCAACCTTCGGACTTTCGGCCCTCAACCCCTTTCCTAGACACTGATTTTGCAAGAGTTAAATTCCAACACTTTTCCCCCTTAGGATAATCTCCTAAATGAGTCCGAGATGTCCCTAGGGCCAACGTCTACTTTTTTATTAAATTAGGCTTGGGTTAGTGAGTGCTTGGGAAAATGATTTTCGGGCTAAGGAAAGGGTAATGAACTCCCCCACCTTATCTTATTTACGGGTATGCCCTTAAAATTGAATTGTGCAAGTGTACAAGAAATATCACTAAGATTCACTCAAAGCATGAAAATCAAGCAAGAGATGATTCCTAGTCTATATGCAATGCGAAACGTACCTTGCCTCCAGCACTCTTCAACAGTAAAAGTAAAGAATTGAAAGACACGTGCGTAGAATGCAAATGTCTAAACAATTTTTAACAATTTCAACCAACTTTTTACTGTTTTTTAATTAAGCAGGAATAAGGTGAAGAATACAGAATTTCAGGTATATCAGTAGCTGTGTTTTGCAGAACCAGAGGCCCTGCAGAAAACTTGTCAGTAGTGATCTCCTCTTTGCCGCAAATCTGCGGCAAAAGCCCAGAAATTGCGGCAATTTGGAGGGATCCTGGTCTCTGCTTTCGAGAGCAGAGGCCCAGGTCCACTTGTATGTCACTGCAATGCAAGATTTTCTGTTTCTTCAACCTGTAACCTGCAACAGAGAAGAAGAATCGTTTAGTACTTCACTTTAAACCAAAAAACGTTGCTCTCCCCGGCAACGACGCCATTTTGATTAAGACGAGAAAGGTATACGTATAATGAGTATAAAAATGTATTTTATGTACCCTTTCTTGTCTCCGCTATAGTATAGGACTATACCGAGTCGAATCTCAGGGAGAGCTCGCGATGGAAGCTTTGACGAGTGGTAGTGAAGTTATAAAACGAGAATTCTTCTATGTCTTATAAAAATAATGAATCAAATGAAAAAGAAACTAAAGAAAGGATGGATATGTTCATTGTGGAAAAGTCGGAAAAGAAATCAATAGTGGATTTGGTATTCACAAGAAAAGAAAAGGAAACTTAAAGAAGAAGCATTCCATGACTAGCTTACCTTACTACCTTACCAATACTTACTAAACTCCGTGATAGTGAAGGCTTGCCTCATGTTGTCACTCCATCGGCGTGGATTCGTCTCGCGTGTTGATCTAATTACTTTCTCACTTGTCGAATGAGTGGTTTAACCCATCGGAGAAGAGAAGACCATACAACTTGCAAGATGAACAAAAGCAATCACCCATGAGTTAGTGAAGATGGCAAGGCTAGTGGTTAGCTAGTACATGGAGAAGGAATTAGCTAAAAGCCATTAGAGAAGTAAAACAAAGCATGAAGTAAATTTGCAAGGAATTAAAGAAAGCAATAAAGAAAGCAATTAAAGAAAGCACATAAACTAGAACCAAGCTCAAGTAGAGGAAGGAGAATGGATCAATCCTTGTTGCTTCAAGTGTCACCCTTGATTACACAAGCTCTCTCTCTCACAATCACTCTCTTTTACAATGAATTCTAGGGAAGAAGAAGAGGGATCTAAAGAACTAAACCTAGAGAAAAACTAAACAAAATTACAACAACTAATGATTTTTCCTCTCTTCTCCATTCTCTCTCTGCTCGCAGGTCCAAGGTCTCATATTTATAGCCCCAGGTGAAGCTTCGAGAGCCCAGGTAGTTACCACAAAATCCGGGATCCTAACTGTTTACAACTGCCGCAGATTCTCCAGATCCCAGAGAACTGGCGGCAAAATCTGGGCCGTTCAGCCCAGATTTTCTGGTGAGATCTTCTTGTTAGGTGGTTAGCCACGTGGACTATCTGGATTCTTCTTTGGGCGTGCGGATCTTTCTGGATCTGATTTGAAATCTTGGCTCTTATCTTTAATCTTTGATTAATCACTTTAATTATTGCTAATTAAAGTGATTAATTGCTTTCTCTCCATTAGAGTGTGTACCTGCAAATATGTAGAGAAGATGAGTAAAAATCATATATTTATTATCAAAATGTATGGGAATTATGAGGTAAAATATGCAATATTGAGTTACAATCAGTAATCCTTGTCCTGGAAGAAAAATACTAGATAAGACCTCCGCATCATCCATATTAATATCATTAATAGAGAGGCCATGATAAGGAATTAAAAGGATACGGCCGATGGATTTAGGGGATAATTTGATGTTAATACCTTTAACCAATGAATATATATGGACATCATCCTCATTATCTTCAAAGGTTAAATTAGTATAAAACAAGTGAATCAAGAACGGATAATAGCCTTGCCTAGAATCCGTAGAGAACATATGAAAAAGATCACAATTTTGTAAATATGAGACAATATCATAGTCATAAAAATCCTCATATTTAACAAATCTACCGGGTAGAATTTCTAAGGGGGAAATTCTAAGGAAGTCCTCTTCTAGGGCAGGATTTTTCAAAAAAGCCCTAAAATCAACTTGAGAGGAGGAAGATGATGATGTGAACTTGGTTTTCTTTGACCTAGATATGCTTAGAACTGAAATTAAAGGAAGATAACACAAGAAATGGAAGGAAATTGGAGAGATTGGAAGGGATTTACCAAGAAATCAAAGGAGGAAAGAGGTTGGGTTCACAGCTTCTGGATGTCCTGTAGTCGACTGGTTCAATCGGCTGGGGTGAGAAACATGGTGAAAAGCTAGGGTTTTGATGAGGGTAAAGGGTAGAATAGTAAAGTAAATACCAAATCAACGGTTAGGATTGAGATCGGATCCAAAAATAATGAAATGGGTCGGGTTTCGAAAGTTAAAAACCAAAATCAGAACACAGGTTTTTCACAGAGTTAGTCAACTTGGTGTTTGAAACTAGTCGACTAATCCACCAACTAGTCGACTAGTTGATCAATATAGTCGACTAACTTTTAGAGATCAAAAAATCCATGTTTCTGTTGATGCAATTTAGTCGACTGGATCACTATTAAGTCGACTAGGTTTTCAATAAGTCGACTAATAGAGTCTTGATAAGTCGACTAATTGTTGAAAAATCCTTAAAATAATTCTTAAAAAAATATTTAAAGATCAGAAAAATTGTAAATACCTAAATCTCTTCGAAATTTCATAAAAATATCTTCTTTAAGAGGTTTTGTAAAAATATCTGCAATTTGATTATCAGTTGATATAAAATTTAGAGAAATATTACCTTTTAAAGCATGATCACGTAGAAAATGATGTCTAATATCAATATGCTTAGTACGTGAATGATGAACTGGATTTTTAGATAAGTTAATAGCACTGGTATTATCACACATAATAAGTGAGTTTGTGATAGACATGCCATAATCAAATAAAGTTTGTATCATCCATAAAATTTGAGCACATGCAACACTAGCAGCGATATATTCTGCCTCGGTTGTTGATAATGATACAGAATTTTGCTTTTTACTGAACCATGATACTAGTGAATGTCTTAAAAAGTGACAAGTGCCACTAGTACTCTTCCGATCAGATTTACATCCAGCAAAATCAGTATCACTATATGATAGTAAATCAAATGTGCTTGATTTTGGATAAAATAAACCATAATTGATTGTGTTATTTAGATATCGAAAAATCCTTTTCACTGCTTTAAGATGTGATTCCTTAGGATTTGACTGATATCTAGCACATAAGCATACACTGAACATAATATCAGGCCTATTTGAAGTAATATATAGTAATGAACCAATCATACCTCGATAAAGTTTCTGATCAATATTCTTACCATTTTTATCTTTGTCTAGGAATGTAGTAGTACTCATGGGAGTATTCTTATGACCAAAATTTTCTATGCCAAATCTTTTTAGAAGTTCCTTTGCATACTTGCACTGAGAAATGAAGATTCCATCCTTCATTTGCTTTATTTGCAGACCAAGAAAGTAAGTAAGTTCGCCCATGTGGCTCATCTCAAATTCACTCTGCATGGTCTTAGAAAATTCTTGACAAAGATTATCGTTAGTAGATTCAAATAAAATATCATCAACATATATCTGAATGATTAAGATATCTTTATTAACATGTTTAATAAAGAGAGTTGTATCTGCTCTTCCCATCTTAAAATCAGAATTTGAAAGAAAACTTTTTAATCTATCATACCAAGCACGGGGTGCTTGTTTTAAACCAATAAAGCTTTCTTAAGTTTAAAAACATGGTGTGGAAATTTTTCATGTTCAAAACCTGGATGTTGTTCAACATAAACAGTTTCCTTAATAAATCCATTTAAAAAGGCACTTTTAACATCCATTTGATAAAGTTTAAAATTCATAAAGCAAGAAAAAGCAAGTAAAATACGAATAGATTCAAGCCTAGCTACTGGTGCATAAGTTTCATCAAAATCAATACCTTCTTCTTGATTGTATCCTTGTGCTACTAACCTTGCTTTGTTCTTAATGACTTGACCTGATTCATCAAGTTTGTTCTTAAAGACCCATCTGGTACCGATGACTGGATGATCAGTAGGACGTTGTACAAGATCCCAAACATCATTTCTGACAAATTGGTTCAACTCTTTTTGCATGGCAATTGTCCAAAATCATCCGCACATGCTTCTTTGATATTCTTCGGTTCAATGAGTGATATGAAAGCAATATGTGTCATGTAGTTCAACTTGGATCTCGTCTGAACGCCTTGATTTATATCTCCAATAATCAAATCATGTGGATGATTCCTTACTTCAACATATGCTTTAGGTAACTCGGTAGAAGTCTCATCATCCTTAGAAATGTTAGTATCATCAGAAGATATAACAATATTATCAATAGGAGTATCTATGATATGATCATCATCATGTGGAGAAGTATTAGAAATAGGCTTAGTCAAGGATTCATCAAATTTAACATGTAATGATTCTTCAATAATAAATGTTTTCTTATTAAATATTCTATATGCTTTACTTTGAGTAGAGTATCCAACAAAAATACCTTCATTGGATCTAGCATCAAATTTATCAAAGCATCTTTTGTATTTAAGATAAAACATTTACATCCAAAAATCTTGAAGTAAGAAACTTTTGGAATCCTGTTATAAAACAATTCATAAGATGTTTTGTTTAAAATAGGTCGAATAAGCACACGATTTAAAACATAAATGCAGTAGCAATAGCTTCAGCCCAAAAATATTTTGGTAAATTACTGTCCATAAGTATAGTTCTAGCACATTCTTGCAAAGTCCTATTCTTTCTCTCTACAACACCATTTTGAGGAGATGCTCTAGGAAATGCAAAGTTATGTGTAATACCATACTTATCACAGAAATTTGCAAAAGATTCATTTTCAAATTCTCCTCCATGATCACTTCGAATAGTGACTATGTTTAGAGACTTTTGATTTTGAATTCTTTTACAAAAACTTGCAAATTCATCAAAAGTATCATTTTTATTTTTTAGAAAAATTACCCATGAAAAACGTGAATAATCATCAACAATAACAAAACATATCTACTCTTGTTTAAAGAAGCAACACGAGTAGGACCAAATAAATCCAAATGCAACAATTCCAAAGGTCTATTGGAAGAAACTAAATCTTTAGATTTAAAAGATGATTTAACTTATTTTCCTAATTGACAAGAATCACAAAAATAATCCTTTTTAAAATCTATTTTTGGAAGACCTTTAACTAAATCAAATTTAGAAATCTTAAAATAGTTTTCATATTCAAATGACCAAATCTTTTATGCCATAAAAAATAATCATTATTAGAAGCAAGTAAACATAAGTTATCATTAGATGATATGCATGTTATTGATAACTCATAAATGTTATTGTTACGAAAACCTTTAAATAAAATATCTTTCATGTTAGTATCATAAATAAGACATGCATCTTTTTCAAAGACAATTTTATAACCCTTATCACATAACTGACAATACTTAATAGATTGTGTTTTAAACCTCTTACCAAAAGAACATTTTCAATAAGGGGTTTTGAAATGTTACCAACTATGCCGGTACGAATAACCTTTCCTTTATTATTTTCTCCAAATATCATTGTACCTCCCTTTTTTATTTGAACGGAAGACAGTAGTTGAATGTGTCTGGTCATATGTTTGGAACACCCACTATCAAGTATCCACTTTTCGTTATAAGGTACCTATAAGATAAAACAATTTGTATGGTACCCATCATGATAGGGTCCAAAAAAGATTAGCCTTTAGGAACCTAAATCCAATTGGAATTTGGTTTTCACTTATTAGTATAAACATAATTATCAGAATTACACACATCATGTAAATAAGATGCAATATAAACATTTTTATCAACATTATTTAGATTTTTGGGAACCCATATATATTTGCATCTAATTCTTTTTGAAACAGTATTTCTTTTTACAAAAGAATTATATGGATTATTATTATAAAGATGTGTAGATTTTACAAATTTGGTTTTTGAAAATCCAAGACCAACATGAGTAGGTTTGTAAATCTTATCTTTTGAAAAACTAAGACCAAAATGATTGTTAGACATCTTTTGATAAGATAATAAAACTTTTAAATTCTCTTTTCCTTTATTAAATTTAGTTACATTTTTCAAAAGATCTTCATACTTAATTTTGAAACTAGTCATGTCTTTATCTAAAATAGTAATTCTAGAATTTAAAGAAATAGTTTCCTTTTTAAGTAAAGAATTCTCTTTTAAGAAAATTTCATTATCCCTTTTTAAAGATGAAATAACTTTTTCAAAATCATCTTTTTGAGAATTTAAAGAAGATGTTTGAGAAACAAACAATGCATTTTCATGATTGAGTCTTTCATTTTCTTTTGTTAAAACTTTATTTTTAATCTTTTCATTTTTGAAATTATTAAAAAGTTCATTAAAAGTTTCTAATAATTCATCATAATCTTGTACATCATCTTCTTGGGCCATGAAGTAGATATTGGAAGTTTCAGTTGCTTCTTCTTCGTCAGAGGAAGATGAGTCGCTATTATCCCAAGTTGCTTGGAAGGCTTTCTTCTTCTTGTTGAACTTATTGAAATTCTTGAAGTGTCCTTTTGATTTCATCAATGGGCAATCCTTCTTTATGTGGCCTGGTTTGTTACACTTAAAACAAGTAGGATTATCATTAGTATCTTTATTCTTTTTAAACTTACCTTGTTTTAAGAACCTTTTAAACTTTCTTGAAAGCATCGCCATCTCTTCTTCATCGTCATCTGAATTGTCCATATCTGAGGTTGTATGGAAGGCAAGTACTTTCTTCTTGGATTGAAATTGTTGTTCGTCCTTCTTTCTATCTTCGAGTTATACTTCATATGCCATTACATTACCAATAAGGTTTTCTAATGACAATGTTGAGAGATCATTCGCTTCTTCTATTGCCGTAGTCTTCTTTTCCCAATCTGGTGTGAGTGCTCGAAGGATCTTGCGAACTTTTTTGACTTGTGTGTATTCCTTTCCAAGGGATGCTAAGGAATTGGTAATGTCGGTGAATCTTGTAACCATATCTGATATGGTTTCATTCTCCTTCATTTTGAATAATTCAAACATGTGGACAAGAACAGATATTTTAGATTCCTTAACTTTATTTGTGCCTTCGTGTGTTACCTGAAGAGCATGCCATATTTGATGTGCAGAAGTGGCTGTTGACACACGGTTGAACTCTTCTTTGGTTAAGGGACAGAATAGAGCATTCATCGCTTTGGCGTCAAGGTTCGCATTCTTCTTTTGATCATCACTCCAAGCGTTGTAGTTGGTTGTTGGCTTGGTGTACGATGCTTCTAAGATGTTCCAAAGTTCGTAGTTGAACGATTGCAAGTAGATCTTCATTCTACACTTCCAATAGTTATAGTTGGATCTGTCAAATAGCGGTGGACGTTGTGTAGAATGTCCTTCTTTGAATTGTGACGAAGGGAACTCTGTTGCCATCCTCGTATGGTTGTTGCCTTGAACCTGCTCTGATACCAAATGTAGGATCTATATACAAAGCAACACAAACACTAGAGAGGGGTGAATAGTGTTTATAAAAATTTAAATGAAACTACTTGCAGGAAATAAAAAATTCACAAGATAAACTCAGAAAATGCAAACGCAAAGACAAGAGAGTTATCCTGGTTCAGTCCTTGTGACCTACATCTAGTCCCCAAGCAAACCGCTTGAGATTTTTCTTTCCTGATTTGTGTACACCCACAACCAATACCTTGTACACCACTTGACAAAAAGCCCTTTGCCAAATGTGCACAACTCCTCTTTACAACCAAGAGAACAAACACCTTGTACAACTTTCTTCTACACCAAGAAGACGCCCTTGTACAATGCTCCTCCTTGAATGATTACAACTGATCCTATAAGCCTTGAATCTGAATGTGCTTGTGGACAAGGTTTCTTATAGGAGGAATTTCAGAAATCTTCACAATAGAGTTTGGAATTTGGTGAAGAAACTGAAAGTGGAACAGGTTTTCAGAAAATAGAATCTTTGGAGAGAGTTTTAGGCTGAAAACTTTAGATTTGAATTGGTGATTTGACCCTAGGACAATACCCCTATTTATAGGTGAAATCCATAGTAAGTTAGGGTAGTTATCAGGCCAAATTTGAATTTTGAAACGTTGGTTAACACACCAGAATTCACCAACTGCACAGCAGTTATCAACTGCTATTAGTCGACTAGGATAGGAGATTAGTCGACTAGAAGAACAAAATTTCCAAATATTAGTCGACTAATATATGGGATAAGTCGACTATATATTGGCTGATACATATACTTAGTTTCTGGAAAACTGATTGTAGTCAACTATATAGGCATAATTAGTCGACTAGATAAGGGGTTAGTCGACTATATATTTTGGGAAGTCGACTAAGTTTGATGCCAGACAAGAAACAGAGAGTGGGGAAATTTTTGTAGAGGGGATTAGTCGACTTGGGAAATGTTATAGTCGACTAGGGTATCTGTTAGTCAACTATAGTTAGAGGGAAAGTCGATTAATTTTGATGCCAGGGAACAAACAGAAAGTTGGGTCATTTGTTTTAGAAGATCTTAGTTGACTAGGTGTTTTCTCAAGTCGACTATAGGAAGGGTAGTCGACTATACTAGGATGTCAAGTCGACTTATAAAGGTATTTGTGTATGTGTTCAAGGCTTTTCACAATATTCTAAAATTACACAAAAATACCCAAAATTTGCAACAGAGATAGAGTAACCATAATGTAGTAGAAATGCTTGTCCATCATCAAAATATTTCAACTTGGTAGGCTTCAACAGACCAGACGGTTCTTAGGGCACCAGATAAGAAAACATCCCTCTGGTTTAAGGACTCGAGTAAACAAGGCCACAAAATGAAGGGGATTATTTATTTCTTTTGACCACCGTTAGGCGTGAATAATCATGCTTCTTGAGGCATAATTATCCAGCTTAATAAGTGATTTTTTATTCATTTATACCATATTATTTTTTCTTTTAATTTTATTTTTGCTTTATGGTATTTTAGTTCTTTGTTTCCATCCCAAAAATGTGTAAGTGTGAAGTGCATACTATCTAAGGCAAAAAATTCAAGATAAAATTATCTCTCCAATTTATCTTACTTAGCTTATAATTTTAAATAAGATCTATTATTTTGACTAGGTTTAAGATGTCATAATTAAGGTTTCCTTAATTTCTAAGATCATCTTAATTTTCATAAAAATAGATCAAAACTTCGTCTCTTGTTTCAAAAAGTTTTTAAAGAAAGGGAAAAATTCCTATACAAAAAGAAGAATTTTAAGAGGAAGTGAAAAATAAAAAAAATCTAAAAACTCTATGTTAGTAAACCCTCCCCCACACTTATCTCATGCATTGTCCTCAATGCATCGTTATGTATGTATGCATGAAACAAATAGAGAGGGAAGGAAAAAAATTACCTCTAGGTGGTGGTTCCGGTAGTGTCTGATTGGTCCACGAAATGCGGCCTAATTCAATTTGCGTGGAGTCCAGAGGAACCCACCAGAGACCTCTAAAATACAACCCACTAGAATGATGTATATATGTATGATTTTTATTAAGAATTTAACCCTATCTAATTTCCAAATTTTCAAAATAATTTCAGAGTCAAATTTATCAAGACCCTTGTCCCATAATGGAATGATTGATTTGGACTCAGGAAGTACAGGAACTAATACCGACTCAGGAAAAAGACTTAAGTCAAGTAAAAGTTCAGGAGTCGAGATTGGTTCAGGAAGTGGGTCCAAATCAAGAATTTGAAACTCAAGTCCACATTCATTTTCCCATGATGGAATGTGACTTTCTAAGATTGGTGATTCAAGTTAAAGAATGACAGGTATGGGAATCAAAACTGACTCTAAAATGTTGCTCAAATTGGGTAATAAAACAGGAGTCAATATTAATTTAGAAATTTGAACTGGATCACAAATTTGAGAATCGAGGTCACATTCCTCATTGAGTTCAATTCCATAAAAATGAGAACTTGCCAATTTATCAATTGGACTTTCAAAAGTATGAAATTGGCCAAGTTCAATATGATGATTATAAAAGATTAGTGATTCAATTTCACAATGGACTGGCACTGGATCCAATACTGACTCGGGAAAGGCCTGAATTCAGGTAAAAATACCTCATTCAATATTGAATCAGGAAATGAAATTGAATTACCAAGTTGAAGTTCAGGATCATATTCATGCTCAAGTTAAATTTCAGGAAAAGGATAACTTGCCAAAAATGTCGATGGAATTTTTAACATTTAAAGTTTGGACAAGTTCAGATAGGTGTGCTGAAATTGAATCTTGGTGTCCAAAATGACAAGAATCCTGGGTCAGATCAATAGAGTTAGGGATAGCTGAATTGGTCACAGGTTGATAAGATAGAGTTTCCTCATTCCTATAAATGCTAACCAATTGACTCAATTGTGTTTCCAACCTATTGATAGACTGGATAGAAAATTTTTAAAATTGTAGTGCAGACTCTTACAAGACTTCTATACTCTTTTCTAGATGTGATGTTTTTTCAAGTGGATGCTCTAGAATGGGAGTGTAGGATTCTTGATTTCCAAAACAACAAGAGTCATTGGTCAAATTGATAGAGTTAGAGATATTTAGATTGGTCAAAGGTTGATAAGAGAGAGTTTCCTCATTCCTATAAATGTTGACCAATTGACTTAATTGTGTTTCCAACCATCAATAGACTGAGAAGAAGATTTTTGAAATTATAACGCTGACTCCTGCAAGATTTCTATACTCTTTTCTATATGTGACTTTTCTTCAAGTGAATGGTCCAGAAAGGGAGCATAAGAATCTTGGTTTTGGAAAGATAGTGAAGATTGTGAGTCCAACATATTTTGAGATTGAAGCTCAGGCTCACTAAAGCATTTCATACTCGTTTTCAAGACAGATAATTGGTCTATTTTGAATAGGTGAAACTGAGGATGAATCATGAAAATATTGTGGAGTTGGTGAGGTGAGCTTCTTTTGTTGGGACTCAAGCATGGCTTGTATGACTTCTATATTTTTTCGAACTCAGATTTTTCTTCAATGGGAGGTCCAGAAAAAGGAGTATGAAGCAAAATTGGGGAATGGAGATTGTGAAAATTGTGAAAATTGAGGACAAGGTGGTGGAAAATTGGACTCGGGGGAGGTGAATCCCTATTGACTCTGTGATGAGTTGAAATTATTTTTGAAATTTTAGTCATAAGATTGGGGGTATGGGCTGTATTGATTAGGATAAGTCCAACCCAATACATTTGGTTGGTTCATATTGTAAAAAACTGGGTTGGAATTATCCGAAACAAATGGGGTTGGTGTCAAATATGAATTCATATTAGGATTGAAAGAATTGTTATTGTTGAATTCCATTTCACAAATAATCACAAACAAAAAAAAAGAAAAAGCAAACAAACAAACAAAAAGAAAGAAAAGTCAAAACCAAGCCTATACTAAGGTTGACCTAGACCTAGACGACTCCTAACTGGTTGATTACCCAGGGGAGGTTATTGCTTGAATCCGACCACAAGCTAATCGGCCAGGTAGGGAAAAAATACGGTGGGAGGTACCGTGCGTAAGCAACGGGCCTTAATTACGCCAAATCACGGTATCTTCGAGGCGTAACCTCTTAATCCCCAACCTCAAGAGTAAGATTCAAAAGAAGTTTCACCCTCGGTCAATCTCTTAATGACTTCGAGATGTCCCTAGGGGCCAACGTCTACCAATTTTTATTAGGGCTTGGGTTGTGTGAGTGGGGAGGTGATTTTTAGGCTAAGGAAGGGTGATGAAATCCCCACCTTATCTTGTATGGATTTTGCCCTTAATTTCAATTCGTGCAAGTGTGCAATATAGACAAGAATATAACACAAAGCGAGTAAATCACCCACGTGTTTGTGCTATGCTATATGCAATGCCATATGTACATCTCAGTCTAAATCACAACAACAGAATAAAATACAGTATATTGAAATTGAAATTGACACGTGCCTAAATGCAAACGTTTAAACCGTTTTAAAAATGTCCAATTATCATATTTTAGTTCTTTAATTATTACAATGTGTAGGCAATCAAACCAGGAAAGTAATAGTACAGATCCACTAACTATTACAATGAACACATCCCAGCACAATAAGATACATAATGATCACAAAATAGACGCGTTGGCACGGCAAATATCGCATTTGCGCGGCTTTTCTTTAGAAGTTGGGTCCCTGCTTTCTAGAGCAAGAAGATGCAAAGCTAGTGTTTGTTCTGCAGTGTTAAGCTCCTGTAAATATTATCCTACACACCAAAACAGAGAAGAAAATGTTAACAAAAACGTGAAATCAAAACCATTCCCATCCCCGGCAACGGCACCAAAAATTTGATCGGGGTGGAATCAGCACTCGAAAACGTATGTATTATGAAATCAATGAAAAGCTTATGTGTTCTAATATTCCCTCGATACTTCCGTTATAGCATTGGCTCAACGGGTCGAATCCATAGGGACGGGAGGCGATAGAAACATTAACAGTTCTTATTCACGTGTTATGTTAACAGTTCTTCTTTGTTTAAAAGAATTAGAAAAATAAAAGAAAAGAAAAGAAATCGGAAAGTGATAGGTGAGGAGAGACGATGAAACGGCGATGTGAAAACAAAAGAGAAGTGGTTTGGAAAACAAAATATAAAAGAAGATGAAGTTTGTGGTAAAGAAAATGATGGTAAAAACAACAATGAAAAAATGATAAAAGATTTTGGATTTGGTTTTTAAAACAAGACAAAAGAAAACTCATGGCTACTAACTACTAATTGCTCCACTAACCATGCTAACCTCTTAGTGATAGTTGCCTCACATGGATCCTTGGCCATCACTAATCCTTGGCTTCAAAAGACGATACAGAGCATGGCCCATAAGATTGTTCTTCTACATTCAAACAACACATCCGTACCACACAAGTTGTAAGTTTCTATTAATTCATCAAAACCGATTAGAGGTGAGCATGAAATTGTAAATCACCTAGAGGGGGGGTGAATAGGTGATGGCTATAAAAAATGACAATTAATGCGGATTTAAAAACTAATCAACAATTAAAAGATCTTGCAAGAAATTAAACAATTAAAGTTGCAAGTAAAGGAGAGATAGAGTTTAGAGAAAAGTGGACAATCGCAAACACAAAGATTTTTCTGAGGTTCGAGCCACGCTCTACGTCCCCGTCTTCAACACGATGAAGGATTTTCACTATTGGTGATCCCACTGGATCGTCAATACAAGGACACACTTGTCCTATCTCTCGCGGTGCCGCAATACCCACTTGGAGCACACTAGCTCGCTTGAGGCCGATACCTCTACAACTTCTCACAATGAAGAAAAGATGATCACACTTGATCAAAAAGCTCACTTGCACAATCCTATAACCAAGATGAGGAGATGATACTTTGGGATTGTGTAGTGCACAAAGACTAGAGAGGAGTAGAGGATTGCTTCAAGAAAGGGGTTGGAAATTTTGGCTCAATTGAAAATCTTTTGCTAAAGGCTAAGCTTTAGAAAACTTTAATTTTTGCTTGTAAATCTTGTGTTAATGGTTGAAGAAACCTCCCACTATTTATAGGGGATGAAAAATGACTTACAATGGTCAAAAGATTCATTGGGGAGAAACCCAACACAAAACTGGTCAGAAAAATATAGTTGTTGGAGTCTGTCAGAACTTTCTGACTGAAGCCAGTCGACCGGGCCGGTCGACTGTCAACGGTCGGTTTTCCGACTGTTGAGAAGCCGGTCGACCGAAGCGGTCGACCGAAGTCCCAACCAGAGAGCAAGTCTCTCTGACGGTCGATCGGTCCGGTCGACCGGGGAAAAACAAAGAGCACTGTAAGTGCTCCCGGTCGACCGGGGCGGTCGACCGTTGTGCACACATGCACAGCGGTGCATGTCGGTCGACTGGGCCGGTCGACCGGACAAGGCAAAAACTGTTTTTCCCAAAGGCTATTTTGAAAAAGAAAATTTTGGTATGAAAACTTTGGATTGGGAATTTACAAAATGAAGTTCTAGGCTTATAAATAACAGAGTGTGATCATAGATCAACACCAAAAAATCTTTGAACTTAATTTTGATGAAAATCCCTTTTTCTAAATGAAAACCGGTTTTTCCCAAAAACTTATTTTTCTAAACATGATGTTCCAAACTTGTTTTTCAAAAAAAAACTAGGTTAGAAATTTTTGAATAAAAATTTGTTTGAAGGCATGAAGCAATACCAAACGTGTGTGTGTGACAATCCCAAAATAATCTACCTTTATCATCTAGGTTTTGACAAAATCAACTGAAAATTCTAACTAAAAAGAAAAATACAAATCTTGAAAGTCTTCATTCTTGATTGATCCTGGAGCGCTTCTATTGTGCTGGGCTCGGGGATCCAAATCTTTGCGGCTTCCAAAAGTGTGAGTCTTGTGGTGGAGCCGTCAATTTCCATATGATTTTTACCTGAAACTTATTTAAACGAACTTGTTAAAAACATAACTAAATATGGTTTGTTATCATCAAAATGTCGGGCTAATGGCCTTTGGGCCAACAATCTCCCCCTTTTTGATGATGACAAAACATATAGAGTTATCACAGATATTTTGGGTGGAGACTTCAAGTGAAGCTCCCCCTTAACTCATGCATATAAAAAATGATCATGATAAGAGATACATATGCATAATCTAGGCATATAGGATAAAGAAATGTTACACATGCCAACCATCCATGCATACCAAAAATATAGAATTTATAGGTGTATGCATACATGGTTACCTCCATCCATCCAATACCACCATCCTCCAAAGTAGGTGATTGGATCAAATAACAGCATAGATACAATGGACACAAATATAACCAATCACATACGCCATGGAGATAGAAAATAAAACTGCCATAATAAAGAGAAACACGTGTTCATACAAATGAGAGGTTCATGCCAACCTCAAAAACACATGTCCACAGAACACAAAATACACATGTCCTCAAAACACAAAATACATCTAAAATACTCCAAATACATGAAAACACAATCCAAAATATAAAAACACATAATAGCCCCAAATGTCTCTCCCCCTTTTTGACATCATCAAAAGGGGGAATCACTCCTCATCATCAGAGCCGTCGTCATCAGAAGCATCGTCATCAGAAGCATCCTCATCATCCTCATCAGAAGCCTCCTCATCAGACTCATCCTCTGCAGTAGCTGGCTGTGGTGCTGGAGAGGAGGGAGTCCTGGCCGGAAATGGAGGGCCGGTAGGAGGAAGAGGCTGAGCATGAGCTGTGGGATCAGGAGCCGGCACCTCATGCCTCAGAAAGAATGCGCCAAGATGTGACTCCAAGTAACGGATGGAATCACATAAATAGCCCATGTCATTTTGCAGGCCCTGGTAGTGCGCGGTCATCTCCTCGGAAAGTTGCTGACGATGCGCCACCATCTCAGCAGAAATCTGTGCGCAGTGCTCTCGCATCTCAGAGGATAACTGTGCGCGGTGCTCCCGCATCTCAGAGGATAAAACAGAGTATAGATCGGATGGAGCAGAAGAGCCAGAAGAAGAGCCAGGGACATGAACAGCTGGAGGAATAGGCTGCTGCTGAGAAGCAGGAGGTCGCACCCTAACACGCATCCTCTTAAGAAGGGTGCTGTTGATGTCAACTGAAGGTTCAATAGACCTTTCAGCAGAGAGATCAAAATGGAGTTGCTTCAACAAATGGGTAATGACCATCCCAAATGGCAAGTGCCGAGTGGGGACAAGGATATGGTCAGAAGTCATAAAGGAGATGATGAGCTTGGGGATATTGATTCTAATGCCTCACAGAAGGCAGTAGATGATCAGCTGGAGGAATAGGCTGCTGCTGAGGAGCAGGAGGTCGCACCCCAACACGCATCCTCTTAAGAAGGGTGCTGTTGATGTCAACTGAAGGTTCAATAGACCTTTCAGCAGAGAGATCAAAATGGAGTTGCTTCAACAAATGGGTAATGACCATCCCAAATGGCAAGTGCCGAGTGGGGACAAGGATATGGTCAGAAGTCATAAGGGTGATGATGAGCTTGGGGATATTGATTCTAATGCCTCGCAGAAGGCAGTAGATGATCAAAGGAACAGATCCCCTGGCTTGGCTATACTCTCCCGATTTAGATAGGAGGTTATAGAAAATAATTTTGGCTAGGACTTGAGCAATAAGTGTATATCTTTTAACTTCCTCATTCCTAACCAGACCAGGGCTGTCATCCCCGTGAAGCAGAGTGGAAGCGGTGAGGGCAGACTCACCGTCCGGATACACAAAATCATGAAGATCTAGGTTGTAAATATCTACACCCTCACAGGGGAGGTGAAGATGATGGGCAAATTCCTGAAGAGAGATGTCTATATCTTTCCCCAGAACTCTAGACCTAATCTGATTGGATTCAAATGAAAGATTTGTATAGAAATATGGAACAAGTGAGGGGTAAACTGGCTCCCTAATAGAAAGAAAATTTTCAAGAGAGTTAGCTCTTAAAATGTGTGCTAAATTGAGATGTTCAAAATCTTTTATAACCACACATCGCCCAGAACTAACATTTTTAGTGGAGAGAACAATATATCTATATTGGGCTTGAGATGAAACAAAAAGAGGTGAATGAGAAGAGGTTTGGGCAGATTTTCCCTTTTCAGAGCGTGTCCTCTTCGACATGATGATGAGATAGGCTAGATCTATGAAATAGAAGTGAAAATAAAGCAAGGAATTTTAGGGATCTAGAGAAGAAAAATTTTACCTTAAATCTGAAGGAAAGAAACCAAGAAATCCTTAAAAGAGTGCGGATTTAAGCCTGAAACTACAAATATTAGGGTTTTTAGGAAGGGATTTGGGTTTAATGGAGTGGGAGAAGGCTTGGAGGGAGTTAGGGTCTTGGAGGAGAAGAAATAGAAAAGGAGGAGGCGGATGAAAGGGGTTTGGAGCGATGAGGGCTTTATATAGATTGGGTGAAAAAACTGGGACCCCGTCGCCCGGTCGACCGGGTCGGTCGACCGGCGGAAACAGAGAGCAAGTCTCTTTCAGTCGGCCGACCGCCCGGTCGACTGGCTACGGGAATAAAATAAAAATTATATATATCAGGCCAGAACGGTCGGCCGCTTCGGTCGACCGTGCCTATGCCAGGCCAGATCGGTCGACCGAACCGGTCGACCAGTCTTGCCCAAAAAGCACAGAGCAAGCCAGTGTTAAAAATTTTATAATAATTTTTTGTTTTCTTTAATACAACAAACATGTATATCTTACAAAAGGATGTAAAAATACTTTAAATCATTCTTAGTATGAAAAACAAAAAAAAGTATTTATTTTTAATTGTTAATTAATATATATTCTTATTTATCTATAAAGCAATTAAATAAGAGATGTTGAAGCCGAATACCCTGTAAAGGGTTCTGAACTTCTCCTCGTCATTCCTCTAAATAAGAGTTAAGGCGCGCAATTGCCATCTCTATTTATTTGCTCTAAATAAATTGTTTTAAATAAATCTTTATTTTGACAAAATTCATATAAACAAGATCTAGACATGTGGACAAAAATAATATGGCATAGAAACATGATAATATACTTAAACATGGCATAGATACAAACAAAATAGAAATGCAAGTCTACAATAACACATATCACAATAACGCAAGAGTAAACTAGCATATCCTATATATGAAAAATAAATTCTCTGTATGGAGAAATTACCAAACCAAGGCATTCTCCAAAAATGGGTGCCTCTAAGATAGTGATGCAAGCGACGATATGTTCGTTGAGCGTTGATGCATCCACCACCCGGGCACCATCTCCCCCTAAGTCTTGGAGGATGACGACCCACCTACATCAATTATTTTCAGTGTGTCTTTTGGTACCCAAATCTTTTTGGGTCCTATAGGGTTAGTATTTTGTCGAACCCAAATATTTTTATTTAAAATGTTTAGCTTAGCATAACAAAATTTTTCTAAATGGCCTTTGCGGCCACAATGAGTACAAGTGTAAATTCTACCACTATCATACAAAAATTCATGTTTGTGTGTGTTCATGCTTGTGTGCTTTTGAAGTATGATGATGATGAGTGTGTTTCCCTGGGGTATTCCTTTAGGAAACCTAGATGCAAATTTGTTCATGTCAAAAGCACATTTCTTTAAAGTATTATCCAAAACTTCAACTCGCTTTTGGATCTCTAAAAATTCATTTTTGTTGCAAGATAAAATAGGGCTTTTTCCTTTACAAGATATTTTATATTTTTCAAAATCCTTTTTATCTTTTCAAAAGAATTTGCTAAATCATTTTTCTCTTGTAAACATGTTCGAATTTACTTTTTAAAGAATCGTTTTCCTTTTTCAATTTCTTATTTTGAGCTTGAAAAATTTCATACCTATGTTGTAATTCTTCAAAAAATTGTGCAAGCTGATCCATATTTAATTCATCCTCATCTAAAGAGTTTTCAAGGCATACCTTGGTAGCATCCTCGCCATGTGCCATGAAGCACAAGTTGGCGGTGTCGATCTCCTCTTCGGATTCCGACTCCGAGTCATCCCATGTAGCCACCATCGCCTTTTTCTTCTTTTGCCCGTTCTTGGAGGTAGTGGGTTGTAGAGCGGGGCAATCGGCTATGAGGTGTCCCGTCTTCTTGCAATGATAGCAAGGACCCGGTTCCTCTCTCTTTCTTTCAAATCTCCCTTGAGGTTTCTCTCTTCGGAAGTTGCTTTGCCTACCTTTCTTGTAGAACATTTTGCCCACCTTCCTTATGAGCATGGCAAAGTCTTCATCGTACTCCTCCGATGAATCTTCCTCATCATGGGTGGATGGAGCGGCTTTGAAAGCAAGAGCTTTCTTCTTTGGTGCCTCCCTTTCTTCTCTAACTTTCATCTCCATCTCATGTGTTTTGAGATTGCCGATGAAGCCGGAGAAGTCCATCTCCTCCCTATCGTTGAGTTCCTTGAGGGTGATTGCCTTGACTTTTCATGATTTGGGAAGAGCTCTAATGACCTTCCGAATCTTTTGGTCATTATCAATGGTGTCACCTAAAGAAGTAAAGCATTAGTTATTTTGGTGAAACGAGTGAGCATATCATCAATGCATTCATTTTCAAGCATATAGAAATTCTCATATTGAGAACGAAGCTCAATTTTGAATCTCTTAACTTGAGACGTTCCCTCATGAGTTACAATGAGAACATTCTAAACTTCAAATGCTGATTTACAATTAATGATGCGTGAAAGGTCATCTTCATTTAAAGCTTGGGTTAATGCATATTGGGCTCTAGCATTGGCCTCGTAGTCCTTAGTGGTATCTTCGGACCATGATCTCTCATCAGTGAGGGGTTCAATAAATTCTTTGGTGATGGCCCTAGCAACTCTAAATCCTAGGGATTTTAGGAAAAGGTTCATCTTGACCTTCCAAATAGGAAAGTTCAAGCCATCAAACTTAGGTGGGGACTTGATGCTAGAAAAATCAACAGATGCCATGAATACAATAAAGAGATGCACAACAAATAAAAATGCAACAAATAGATATAGCCAAATACGAGGATCTCCCTAAGGTGGTTAAACCAAAAGTTAGGGTTAGGCTCTGATACCAATTGTAAATCACCTAGAGGGGGGGTGAATAGGTGATTGCTATAAAAAATGACAATTAATGCGGATTTAAAAACTAATCAACAATTAAAAGATCTTGCAAGAAATTAAACAATTAAAGTTGCAAGTAAAGGAGAGATAGAGTTTAGAGAAAAGTGGACAATCACAAACACAAAGATTTTTCTGAGGTTCGAGCCACGCTCTACGTCCCCGCCTTCAACACGATGAAGGATTTCCTCTATTGGTGATTCCACTGGATCGTCAATACAAGGACACACTTGTCCTATCTCTCACGGTGCCGCAACACCCACTTGGAGCACACTAGCCGCTTGAGGCCGATGCCTCTACAACTTCTCACAATGAAGAAAAGATGATCACACTTGATCAAAAAGCTCACTTGCACAATCCTATAACCAAGATGAGGAGATGATACTTTGGGATTGTGTAGTGCACAAAGACTAGAGAGGAGTAGAGGATTGCTTCAAGAAAGGGGTTGGAAATTTTGGCTCAATTGAAAATCTTTTGCTAAAGGCTAAGCTTTAGAAAACTTTGATTTTTGCTTGTAAATCTTGTGTTAATGGTTGAAGAAACCTCTCACTATTTATAGGGGATGAAAAATGACTTACAAAGGTCAAAAGAGTCGTTGGGGAGAAACCCAACACAAATCTGGTCAGAAAAATATAGCTGTTGGAGTCTGTCAAAACTTTCTGACTGAAGCCGGTAGACCGTCAACGGTCGGATTTCCGACCGTTGAGAAGCCGGTCGACCGAAGTGGTCGACCGAAGTCCCAACCAAAGAGCAAGTCTCTCTGACGGTCGGCCGGTCCGGTCGACCGGGGAAAAACAGAGAGCACTGTAAGTGCTCCCGGTCGACCGGGGCGGTCGACCGATGTGCACACATGCACAGCGGTGCATGTCGGTCGACTGGACCGGTCGACCGGACAAGGCAAAAACTGTTTTTCCGAAATGCTGTTTTGAAAAAGAAAATTTTGGTATGAAAACTTTGGATTGGGAATTTACAAAATGAAGTTCTAGGCTTATAAATAACAGAGTGTGATCATAGATCAACACCAAAAAATGTTTGAACTTAATTTTGATGAAAATCCCTTTTTCTAAATGAAAACTGGTTTTTCCCAAAAACTTATTTTTCTAAACATGATGTTCCAAACTTGTTTTTCAAAAAAAACTAGGTTAGAAATTTTTGAATAAAAATTTGTTTGAAGGCATGAAGCAATACCAAACGTGTGTGTGTGACAATCCCAAAATAATCTACCTTTATCATCTAGGTTTTGACAAAATCAACTGAAAATTCTAACTAAAAAGAAAAATACAAATCTTGAAAGTCTTCATGCTTGAATGATCCTGGAGCGCTTCTATTGGGCTGGGCTCGGGGATCCAAATCTTTGCGGCTTCCAAAAGTGTGAGTCTTGTGGTGGAGCCGTCAATTTCCCTATTATTTTTACCTGAAACTTATTTAAACAAACTTTTTAAAAACATAACTAAATATGGTTTGTTATCATCAAAATGTCGGGCTAATGGCCTTTGGGCCAACAGAAATAAATAAGACATTGCAAGTTAGCAAGTTTGTGGGTTAGGTGTTAGAAATGTTAGAATGTTAGAATCCATCATCATGAGCCATCAATGGCTCTTGCAAGAGCAAGGCCTTGTAGAGTCTATTAGATTCATGTGGATTATCAAGTAAGAGGTCTGATGTTAGTGGTTAGTAGTTAGATTGCCATGAGAAGAAGAAATTAGCCAAGCATCATGTAGAAGATGGAGAAGATTACAATGGAGAAGAAAGTAGACACCTTTACATAGATTGTCACCATCTATTACATCAATCTCTCTCTTTCTCTCTCTGAATCTCTCTGCCCTAATACATGATCTAAAAAGAAAAGAAAATACAAATAAAAGAAGAAGAACACCTACACTATCCTACACTAAAAGATAGAAAACCTAACCTAAAATCAAAAACTGCTCGCGTTCCAGGCCTCTACAGGGCTATATATAGGCAAAAGGTGTAGGTACACCTGGAGGGGGTGAATAGGTGTACGGCTAATCTAATGAACTAAATGCGGAATTTAAAACTTAAATGCAACAAACTTAGTGTAACCAACGAGTGTAGCCGAATTCCCGGTGAAGGGCTCTGGACTAACTCCTCTTAATTCCTCTGAATAAGAGTTGAGGTGCTATATGAAGCTCTCGTGGTTAAACACAAGTGAGGCACACACAAACAAGCCAAGCATATAATATATGAATGATCAATATGAAATGATGCAAGGCACAATATAAAAGAGAGAAAGTTAGAGTCAATGGATCAAACGCAAACACCAAGATTTGTTTCGAGGTTCGAGCACCCAGCTCTACGTCCCCGCCTTCACACAGAAGGATTTCCAATCCACTAACTTGTCCACACAGGACTCTCACACAGGGAACCTCCACTGAAGATTTGGGGCAAATACAATATGATAGTACACAACTCCTCTCTCAACCAATACAACCTCTCACTAGAGGCAATGCACAACCAACACAAAAACTACCTCACACAAGAGGGGTAGGCACTTAGCTAATACAAATCAATCACCTCACACTTGAGGGAATCCAACCCAAACTCCACCTCTCACTAGAGGGAGCCAAACACCAATCTCCACCTCTCACTAGAGGGAGCCAACCACCACCCCAAAATCAACCTCTACACAAGAGGGATACCACAAATAAGGAGGGTTAACAACTAGGTGATCACAAAGACCACAAACAATCTTTTCCCACAAAAATAAAGATCCTAATAGATAGGATAGAATGATATGACTCAAGTGTGGAAAATCAAGATGTTGGAAATCAAATCACAAGGAAAAATACTTGGAAAAACAACTTAGTATTTGATAGAAATGAAGAACAAAGCAAATATCCCAAATCTATATTTTTCTTTGATTTTTCCAACTCTTGAAAACAAAAAAAGAATGATCTTTAAAACCAATAAACTCTTTTTAAAACTAGCTTTAAAAAAACACTAGAGAGTAGGAAATTTTTGGCTCAAAAATTCTTAAAGAAAACCAACACCAAATGGGGTATTTATAACCCCAAAAAGAATTCTGCCCGTTGGCAGCAAAAAGGTCAATTTTGACCTTCCGGTCGACCGGCCGGTCGACCGGCCAACGGACAAATTTCTGACCGTTGAGCCTTCCGGTCGACCGCCCGGTCGACCGGGCCCTGAACCAGAGAGCAACGGTCGACCGCCCGGTCGACCGGGGCAACCCGAGAGTGGGTTGCCTTTAGTCGGTCAACTGGCCAACTGACATGGCCTTGTGCACGTTCTTGTGCACGTCCAGTCGACCGTTCCGGTCGACCGGCTCCTGGTACGGTTGACCGGTCGGTCGACCGCCAGACCTGGCAGGCTGAAAATAGGATTTGAAAACTAGGTTTTTAAATACAAAATAAATCCCATAAAATCTCTAAATATCCACAAAAATAGTTCCAGTATAATACTTTGAAATCCAAACATGTGTGAAAAAATTCAACACATATTTCAAGCTTTTTGAACCATTTTTGTGTCCTAGAAATTTTGCCGAGCCAGATTCCGTATTTTCAAGACTTGAATTTTTGAATTGAAAATTCGTTTTGTCCAAAACTCATCCAAATACAAAAACATGATATTTGAAACAACTTGAAGCATGTGATATATGGATATAATCCAATATACATGAAAGATATGTATATCAATGTTTTTGACTTAAAATACAAAAATATGTTTTGTAAAAATACCAAAACTCCAAACTCATGAAATAGACTATCAAACTAAGTTTGTATAAATAGTTGAAGCATACATGTATATAGAACAAATCTAATATACATTAAACTATGTAAACTTATTGATTCTATCTATTCATGAAAATCAAGATCGGTTAAACCAAAACCGAAAACCAAATCATGAAGCTTAAACAAGTGTGTGTGTTGTGAACTTGAGCATATCACACTATCTAATCTTTACAAATGGATCTAAAACATAAACTAAACTATGTACCGAGGTCTTCTTGTAGAGCGCCGTCTCCAAGTCGACTCGATCCAATCGTGATCCACCGAGCTTGACTCCAACGAGTGCTAGATATGAACTTTGACGCTCGGGCTCTTGAATCATCATGTGAAAAGCTTCAAAACACCTTTGTTGAAGCTAATCACCTACTAATATCTTGGTTAAGTATCTGAAACTAAACATCACAAGATTATTAGTAAACATAACTACATGAGTTAATCATCATCAAAACTAGACTGGAAGGCCTCTAGGCCAACAATCTCCACATTTTTGATGATGACAAAACTCATGAAGTTGTATATGCATGGATTAAAGTTAAGCTTCAAGGAAGCTCCCCCTTAACTCATGCATAATAATAACAATAAATATATGCAATGAATATTAAACATCAACATGCATAAAATAATGAAATGAACATGCTTTTGATACCAATAAAAACATGCTCTTTGATACCAAACATGAAATGCATCAACATGCATAAAAAAAGTTCTTAATACCAAAATAAATTATTTCTTCTTTTCATAAACATATTCTTAAATAATGCTCTTGATACCAATAAAAAATAAACTATGTTTCTAGATACTAGTATTCATCACTTTTGATACCAATATCAACAAAACATAAAACAAACTTTCTTGATACCAATATAAAAACATGCATATAAACTCAAATACTTCTCCCCCTTTTTGTCAATCATCAACAAAGGGGTCAAAGTAAATCAATAAAACATATTCTTCCCCTTTTTGTCCGAAACAAAAAGAATATCAATAAGGGGTAAATCAAAACCAACATGATACCAATTAAAAAAATAGCAATATAGTGCATCTTGATTACCAATTGTAAGTAAACAAATAAAAAATCTTGATACCAATTGTAAAAATTAGTACCAATTGAAAATATTATACACTTTTTGATATCAATTTGAAAAACATAAACCAATTGTAAGATACTTTTCATTTGGAGCATATGATACCAACTTAAAATCAATATTAACTTTTCAATCTTGTTTCATCATAAAGTATGGGAGTAGAAATCAAAGCCAATTGAAAGATGAAATACGAATTTTCTCCCCCTTTATGAAATACCAATTAAAATGATGCATAAGCTTGTATTAGGATACCAATTGAAAACTAATCAATTGAAATATGATAGGCATTTAAGAAATCAAGCTTTGCATAACCAAAATTTGTGCTCAAAAATATAGAGATATAGTAAGCACAAATAAAGCATATGTATGTATGAAAAATTTGATACCAATCGAAATTGATACTATTTGAAGTGTAAGCATACATATATAAAAACAATATATGTGTATACAAAAGAATGTCAATAGTGATATCAATTGAAAAATCCAATGATACCAATTGAAACTATAATTAGAATTAAGTGTATAACTCATACTTCCTACCACCCATTTCATGCACATGTTTTAAATGAATTTTCAATACTAAGCATACAAGGCATGGTCGCCCAACCAACCGCCCTTGAATGGGTAGGGGTTTTCAAAAATAGGTTTGAAAGATATAGTATGTTTGAAAAACTCTACCATGTGAAGAATACGAACTAGTTATATGAAAAATTTGTAAACTAGTACGAAATCCTTCAAGTAAGGAATAAAACAAAATTATATTTCATGAAAAACATGTAGATCACATGATCACCAAACACTCAAAATCTATAAAGCACAAATTGTACTCATGAAAACAAAATCATGAGAAAATATTAAATAAAGTGAGTGTATAAGAATCATGTGAAACATATCATCATGAAATTAGGCAATCGAGCTCAAAAAGAAACTCCTTAAAACATGAAAGTCATCAAATTAGAATTCTTCAAGGTATATGTATGTCTTGTACAAACTAAAGAATACATACATATCCAAATATAAATGAGTCCACATAAGTATATGCATGAAGGCAAGTGGCTCAAGGATGTATATGTATAACCAATAGTTTGGACAAAATAGACATATACATGAAGTTAAAACACAAACATGAAAAACATGTACAAAATAGGAAATACAAGTCAAATGCATGAATCATCAAAACTAGACTATATTAGTACATCTAAAGAGTACAAATGAGCGTTCAAGTACAAACATATAATAATCTATTTGTGGCTCACTAGTTGTACAAGTATATATCCTAGTTTTAATGAAAACTAATATTCAAACAAGTAATCAAAACATGAAGCATGGAAATCAAAACAAAACTCATAAACATACATATGATCATTATGTACATGCACATGCATAGATCTAGGACATACACATTAGTTAAAACAAATGTGAGAACACAAAGGTGTAAATTCATATTAAACATGGGTGTCTCAAATACTAATCATGTATATCATAGGACTAATAAACATGGCATATGACATAATGAACATTAAAACATGACATGCTATAAATGAATGATCTAAAAGCATGTAAGCATAATGAGGAGTAAGGGATAGTTACTAAAACCTAGAAGGTAACTCTCCATGTCTCCAAAACAAGGTGGTCCTCCACCAAACTCCCCTTGAAAGTGATGCATCCAAATAGTCCTCTTTAAGCTCGGAACGCATCCACCTCAAGGCACCATCGCTTTCACGTCATGCGAGAGCCCACACCTACATCAAATACAATAGGGGTGATCTTTGGTACCCATACTCTTTTGGGTCCATGGGGGTTAGCACCTTTCCTAACCCAAACAAACTTAGTTACTAAATTTGAATCGTGCATCCTATCATAATAAAATTTAGCAAGGTATCCCTTACGTCCACAATGTGTACAAGTGTACACATGAGCATACATTGTGTAATGTGCATGAACGTGTGAAGCATGTGTATGCCGTGGATGGTGTGCGTGCATAGATGGAATTTGTTTTTTACGAAACATGGATTCCAAACGTGTATGGTTCAAAGCACAATGGCTCAAAGTGGAGCCCAAACAATACACACTCTTCTTTAACAAATATATATCATTATCAATCCTAGAAGAAGAGGTGCATGTAATAGGTGAGTTAGGTGAAGCTACACTAGCATGGCAAACATGTGAATCTATATCATTTTGCAAAAAAAATATTTTCTTTAACAATCTTCCAATTCTTTTGAAATCAAATCAATTTTGTTTTTCAAAAAATTATTCTCTTTTATACAAAATTAACTTTTGAAGACAAGTTTTCATTTTTATTCAAATATCATTACAATCATTTTTATTTTTCAAAAATTCATTTTCTTTTAGGGCAAGATCTAGTTTAGATTTCAATGAATCTCTTTCATTAGAAATCTCCACTTTTTCTTGCAAAACCAATCTAATTTTGAACATAAATCCTTATTTTCTTTATTAAGTTCAAAACTCTTCTTTTTCAAAAGATTATATTTTTCTAACAATTTTTCACATACAATAGATAGTTCTTCATTCAAAGCATTTGGATCAACATAATCATCACAAGAAGAACTAGCATCATCACAATCTAATTGAGATTCCGAATATACCTCAAGGGAGTCATTCCCTTGGACCATGTAGCATTGTTGCTCGGATTCTCCACTAGATTCATCATCCGTTTGGATTGGCAATTGAAACTTGAAGGATGTCAACGTGTTCCACACTACAAAGGCGGAATCACAGTTAGAAACTAAGCATAGATATTCTTTGTTAAGCGTGCTTCTAAGTGCCTCAAGGGCTTGTGCATTGGCCTCTATATGATTGTTATTACCAAGATAGGATTTCTTGGTAGCGGTAAGGAAAACATGCAAGCTTAGGGTTTTCAAGTACATGGACATCCTAAATTTTCACATGTCAATGTTGGAGACATCAAACATGGGAGGTGTCAAACATTCCATGAGTGTGTGTAAACAATATAAGTGTGCAAATGCAAACTAATTAGCAAAACTAAGATCACACTCCTAGGTGGTTAAACCAAATATCAGGAGCGTAGGCTGTGATACCAATTGTGGGTACACCTAGAGGGGGGTGAATAGGTGTACGGCTAATCTAATGAACTAAATGCGGAATTTAAAACTTAAAATGCAACACACTTAGTGTAACCAATGAGTGTAGCCGAATTCCCAGTGAAGGGCTCTGGACTAACTCCTCTTGATTCCTCTGAATAAGAGTTGAGGTGCTATATGAAGCTCTCGTGGTTAAACACAAGTGAGGCACACACAAACAAGCCAAGCATATAATATATGAATGATCAATATGAAATGATGCAAGGCACAATATAAAAGAGAGAGAGTTAGAGTCAATGGATCAAACGTAAACACCAAGATTTGTTTCGAGGTTCGAGCACCCAGCTCTACGTCCCCGCCTTCACACAGAAGGATTTTCAATCCACTAACTTGTTCACACAGGACTCCCACACAGGGAACCTCCACTGAGGATTTGGGGCAAATACAATACGGGAGTACACAACTCCTCTCTCAACCAATATAACCTCTCACTAGAGGCAATGCACAACCAACACAAAAGCCACCTCACACAAGAGGGGTAGGCACTTAACCAATACAAATCAATCACCTCACACTTGAGGGAATCCAACCCAAACTCCACCTCTCACTAGAGGGAGCCAAACACCAATCTCCACCTCTCACTAGAGGGAGCCAACCACCACTCCAAAATCAACCTCTACACAAGAGGGATACCACAAATAAGGACGGTTAACAACTAGGTGATCACAAAGACCACAAACAATCTTTTCCCACAAAAATAAAGATCCTAATAGATAGGATAGAATGATATGGCTCAAGTGTGAAAAATCAAGATGTTGGAAATCAAATCACAAGGAAAAATACTTAGGAAAACAACTTAGTATTTGATAGAAATGAAGAACAAAGCAAATATCCCAAATCTATATTTTTCTTTGATTTTTCAACTCTTGAAAACAAATAAAGAATGATCTTTAAAACCAATAAACTCTTTTGAAAACTAGCTTTAAAAAACACTAGAGAGTAGGAAATTTTTGGCTCAAAATTCTTAAAGAAAACCAACACCAAATGGGATATTTATAACCCCAAAAAGAATTCTGCCCGTTGGCAGCAGAAAGGTCAATTTTGACCTTCCGGTCGACCGGCCGGTCGACCGGCCAATGGTCAAATTTCTGACCGTTGAGCCTTCAGGTCGACCGCCCGATCGACCGGGCCCTGAACCAGAGAGCAGCGGCTCTCTGGCCGGTCGACCGGGGCAACCCGAGAGTGGGTTGCCTTCAGTCGGTCGATCGCTCGGTCGACCGGTCAACTGACATGGCCTTATGCACATTCTTGTGCACGTCCGGTCGACCATTCCGGTCGACCGGCTCCTGGTACGGTTGACCGGTCGGTCGACCGCCAGAGCCTGGCAGGCTGAAAATAGGATTTGAAAACTAGGTTTTTAAATACAAAATAAATCCCATAAAATCTCTAAAAATCCACAAAAATAGTTTTAGTATAATACTTTGAAATCCAAACATGTGTGAAAAAATTCAACACATATTTCAAACTTTTTGAACCATTTTTGCGTCCTAGAATTTTTGCCGAAAATCAGATTCCGTATTTTCCAAGACTTGGATTTTTGAATTGAAAGTTCGTTTTGTCCAAAACTCATCCAAATACAAAAACATGATATTTGAAACAACTTGAAGCATGTGGTATATGGATATAATCCAATATACATGAAAGATATGTATATCAATGTTTTTGACTTAAAATACGAAAATATGTTTTGTAAAAATACTTAAACTCCAAACTCATGAAATAGACTATCAAACTAAGTTTGTATGAATAGTTGAAGCATACATGTATATAGAACAAATCTAATATACATTAACCATGTAAACTTGTTGATTCTATCTATTCATGAAAATCAAGATCTGTTAAACCAAAATCGAAAACCAAATCATGAAGCTTAAACAAGTGTGTATATTGTGAACTTGAGCATATCACACTATCTAATCTTTACAAATGGATCTAAAATATAAACTAAACTATGTACTTGTAATCACCTAGAGGGGGGATGAATAGGTGATGAGCTAATCTAATGGACAATAATGCGGAATTAAAACTTATATGATGCAAACTAAATCTTCTTAAACTAAACACCAAGTATAACACAAGAGTGTAGATGGATTCCCCGTGAAGGGCTCTGGACTAACTCCTCAAGATTCCTCTAAATAAGAGTTGAGGTGTCGCGTTGGCTCTCTTGGTTGAATACAAGTGTTAGCAAGCAATCCCCAAGCATATATCGATAAGCACACAATGTATATCAAGCATATAAAGATAAAGGCAATAAAGCATGCAAGATATAAACAAGTAAGAGATAGAGAGAGCAATCGCAAACATGGGATATTTGTTTCGAGGTTCGAGCACACTTGCTCTACGTCCCCGCCTTCAACACTATGAAGGATTTCCACTAAATCCGATCCCACCGGATCACTCGGTGCCGCAACACCTACAAGGAGAGTTCACACTTGAACTCCTTGGACTCTCTAGTCCCTCTCTTGTTCCCGAACACACTGCAAGCTCACAAGCTCGCCGAGGCCGCACCTCAAACAAAGAGTTCACATATGAACTCGAAACACCGCGAACCCGCAAGTCCGCCTCCTCAGAGTACAAAGTAGAACTTTGGTGATCATAACACTTTGATCACCTAAAATCCTCTCACAACAAAAATCCCTATAGGATAATATAGCAATGGATGGCTCAAGTATTTGTGTGAGAAAACTAGGATGGAATGCGTGGAGGAAAATACAAGAATCACGTTGAAAAAACTCTTGATAAACTCCCCTTTTGATTGAAATATTTGCTTTTAAAACAAGTGGAGAAACCTCTTAAAAGATGTAGGAAAAACTGGTGCAAAACCCACTTGAAAACTTGTTTAAAACAGTCCCCAAGAGCCCCCTTTAAATAGGCTCCAAAAACTAGCCGTTGGGAGCCAGGATGACCTATTGGTCGACCGCCCGGTCGACCGGCCAACGGTTAGATTTCTGACCGTTGAGCCAGCGGTCGACCGGCCAGGTCGACCGAGGCCTAGAACAGAGAGCAGATACTCTCTACCGGTCTACCGGCCCGGTCGACCGGGGCTTTCCAGAGAGCAGAGCTCTCTGGCGGTCGACCGGCCCTCTAGCAGACCTGGCGTGCACGTTCTGTGCACGTCGGTCGACCGACTCCTAGCTCGGTCGACTGGTCCGGTCAACCGGCAGAAGCCAGACCAGACATATTTTAGGGATTAAAATGTTGACTTTTTATCTAAAATAAAATCCCATAAATTCACGAAAAATCTACAAAAATAGTTTCAGTATTATACTTTGATAAACAAACATGTTTGACTAAAATCAAGACATGTTACAAACAATTTGAACTATTTTGTAACTTAGAAAATTTAGCTCAAAAACAAAACCGTATTTTTCCAAATTGGTTTTTTCAAAACTTATTTTTCCAAAACTTCTCCAAATACAAAACAAGATATTTTAAACATTTTGAAAGCATAGAGTGTATGGATGTGATCCACTACACATACATGATGAAATATCTATGTTTTTGACATTAAGCACTAAATATGATCTTGGTTAAAACATACAACTTTGAATACCAAAAATCGAACCGGTATTTTTCCAAAATGAAAGTCTTTTCCAAAATGAAAATTCTTTTATGAAAACACATCTAAAACAAGAGTGCGTGTGTATATGGTATACTTGAGCAATCCACCAACTATTCTATCCTTTACATTTTATCTAAAAATAAAATCTTATAAAAACAAACTTAGACACAAGTCTTGATCATGAAGTCTTCTCCTCCTTCTTGACTTGGTCCAAATTTGATCCAACGAGCTAGACTCCTCTTGAGTACTTGATGTGGTCTTGATGCACAAGCTCTTGAATCAAACCGTGCTAGCTCCAAAACTTAACCTTAAATTTTTTGTTTAAGCTACACACCTACTAAGATCTTGATCATAAATTTAAGACTAAATAAACACAAGATCATTAGTACTGTAACTACATGAGTTGATCATCATCAAAACTAGAGTGATGGGCCTTTGGGCCAACAATCTCCCCCTTTTTGATGATGACAAAACTCATGGAGTTATATATGCAAGGATTAATGTAACGCCCCGATTCCACGGATATGGGGACGTCACTGCGACGTATATACGTAGGTCAGAAAATGCTCCCACGTATATACGCTAAGCATATAGTACAACAAGTATCAGAGTACACGACAAAGCGTGATATACATACATATGCCAACTTAAAAGTACAAGTACAAGTTATCACAAGATATGATAAAATATTACACATTACATGTATCTTTTATCACAACCAAGTCCAAAAGTAAAAGATACAATATGAACACAAAATGCTCACGAGTAGGATGAAGATCCCGTGAGTCAAAAAGAGAAATCTGGCACAAAGGACTGGGACTAGTCTGCCTGCTCACTAAGAAAAGCTTGATCCTCTGTGGAAGGCTCCACTTCGATCCAAGCTTCGGAACCTGAACATACAAATCCAAGGGAGTCAGGACCTCCCAACAATGAACAGACTACAGCCAAATGGCTAAGAGACATGAATAAGAAAGATAGAACAACATAATGAATATCAGTTAGCAAGAAATGAAAGCATGAAGAGATAAAGTCAGAATACAATGAATCCACAGTTAGAGTCTATTATTATTATTACTTGTCTTACTGTGATATCTAGCTATGTGACCCAGCGTCCCAGGGCACATAGATCCATATCCTAGTAAAGCAAGGTTGTTATTGGAAACCAGCGGGATTATCAACGAACTATGTTTACAGTGGGTCCCGTACATGCCCGGGACAACGGTCCAGGATTGTTCCGTTGCTTGATGACGGAAACCAGCCGCTAGGCTAACAGGAGGGACTTATGTATGCCCTTAATCATGATGGTACCAGTAATGAGGGAGCAAGCACTCCCCTCGGTCCCCTGGAGGCCCTCAGGTCAGACCGGAAATATAGTTGCACAACATACCTAATACCACTGTAAACATGAACACATATTGATATCCACATGTTTTCCCCCGACCCAATGTAAGTTGGTCCATTTTATACAAAAGTCAAGTGTATCATACTTGGTGTTAAGAGATAGCATGATAAGTGGTGATATTCATTAATTAACAAGTTATGAAATGAGAATATACAATAGCAAGTCAAGAAGTAACAAGAGGTAACATCCATCAAGTAACAAGTCATGAAGTACCATTCATGAAGCATAACCAAGAATAATATATCCCACATGTATCAAGGGTATGATCCAAATTCAGGAAAGAAATCAACTATAATAAACAGCCTAAATTAGTCGACTAGGTGGAATGGTTAGTCGACTAATAGTGGTCTCTAGTCGACTAACAGTCTGGACTAGTCGACTAAAACTGGGTTCCAGAGAGTTGGAATTCTGTTTCAGGGAAAGTTAGTCGACTAGGTGGAAAGAGTAGTCGACTAACAATGATCTATAGTCGACTAATAGTTAAGGTAAGTCGACTAACAGTGATTTCCAGAGAGTTGGGGTTTATTTTCAGGAAAAGTTAGTCGACTAATAATCAAGATAAGTCGACTAAAACTGTGTTTCAGAACAGGGGTCGTTTCAAATAAGGATTTCAAGTCGACTAGCTCCTAGGTCAAGTCGACTAATCGAGGTCCGAAAACAGGGTACAGAACAGAATTTGATGGTTGAATTTGAAGGCCAAAAGCATGATTTTGAAGGCACAAGTGTACATGAATTGTAAACACAAGTATACTAAAAAGTTTACAAGTCTTGGTGAGTAAAAATACTCACACGAATGGTTAATTGGAGCTATACGCGTTCGAAAGGAGCGTTGCCGACAATCTTGATCCTCGGCGATAATAGACACGATCCCAATCCAAAAGTTGTAGTTGCTTGAGATGGAGATGATGACTTTGTGGTGTTTTTGGAGTTGGGGTTGAGGTGAAGGAGGGATTTTGATGAAGGCCAAATCTTTGTTGAAGTGAAGAAAGAAATAAAAATGTAAAGGAAAAGTTTATATAAGATTTTGATTTTGTGAAGGAGGTGCAATTTATGTAGAAGAGAGGGGGTTTTTTGCAAATAGGAGAGGATGAGGTGTCCCTCTTTTGGCCACTTGGCCGGCCATGGAAGAGAGAGAGAAAGAGGGGCATTAATGGTAGAAGTGTGTGGAGTTTGTTGGAATTTTGGAAAAGGTTGGAATTTTGGAAAATTGGAAAATCTTGTGGCTTGTGGAGGAAGGAAGAGAAATAAAGAAAAAGGAAAAGAAAAGAATTTAAAAGGAGAAGATATTTTATTTGGCTTGAAAAATGAAAATATTGAAAAGACAATTTCCCGGGTTTAAGTCGAAGATGCGGAAAACATTTCGGAAAATACCGAAATCGTCCCGAAATCAAGTATCTTGGAACGACTCGTAAAATTTACCAAAAATCAATAATAATATTTTAAGACTCATGGTGAAATTCGTTTGGAGAAATAATTTATAGTTTTAAAACTAAAAATCCCGGAATCAGTTAGCTACCGACTCCGGTGGAATTTTCATAAAATCATAAAATTCCCAGAAAAAGTATTTAGGTAAGAAATATGATTCTAAGAAATAATGCCTAAAGGACTATCTAGAATTTCCTAACTGTTTGTAAGATAAAAATCCGGGAATCGATCAGCGACACTGGTCGACACCGGTTTTGAAGATTTTCAATTAATTCAGGAAAATTCCAGAAAATCATATAAAATCTAAAATATTGGAAAATAATATTTGAAACTGAAATCGGTCAAATACAGGAAGTAAATCGAAAAATACGATCGAAAAACTGAATACGCAACTAAGTACGTATTCCAGGAACGGGGTATTACAATCCATCCACCTTACAAAAATTTCGTCCTCGAAATTTCAGGAAATGAAAGGTAACGGTAGAGAAGGATAAGAAGAAAGAATTTTACCAATCAAGTTGTGAAGAGTTGCGGATAACGCTCACGGATAACATCCTCTCGTTCCCACGTGGCCTCTCCTGGCGCATGCCTGTTCCAAGACACCAACACTAATGGTATTGCCTTATTCTTCAATGTCTTGACACTTCTGTCCAAAATGGCCATCGGTTGCTCTTGATATGACAAATCCGGTTGTAGTTCCAGTTCGGAGTGATCCAGGATATGACTATCATCCTTGACATACTTCCTCAACTGTGATACGTGGAATACATTGTGAACTCCGTCCAACGATGGCGGTAATGCCAATCGATAAGACACATCCCCCAC
Organism: Agave tequilana; assembly: GCA_038442645.1. NCBI lineage: Eukaryota > Viridiplantae > Streptophyta > Magnoliopsida > Asparagales > Asparagaceae > Agave > Agave tequilana. Next base: position 71,607 of record JAVJIF010007320.1, on the reverse strand, counting down.
CCGGTCCAAAATCTCGAATGGGCCGATATATCTCGGACTAAGCTTTCCACGAGTACCGAACCGGATTACTCCTTTTGTAGGTGATATCTTCAAAAACACATGATCTCCTGTCTGGAATTCCAATGGCCTTCTCTGAGTGTCAGCCCAACTTTTCTGCCGACTCTGAGCTGCCCTGAGGTGATCTCTGATGATTCTGACTTTATCTGTTGTCTGAATCAGGATCTCTGGCCCCAAAAGTCTCCTCTCACCGACTTCGTCCCAACAAATCGGTGACCTACACTTCCTTCCATACAATGCTTCAAATGGTGCCATCTTGATACTTGCCTGATAGCTGTTATTATAAGAAAATTCAGCCAAGTGAAGATGATCTTCCCATGATCCCTTGAATTCAATCATGCAAGCCCGCAACATGTCTTCAAGAATCTGGATAGTCCTTTCAGATTGTCCGTCTGTCTGAGGGTGATAGGAAGTACTGAATTTCAGACGAGTTCCTAGACTGTCTTGGAGACTTTCCCAGAAATGTGATCTGAATCTTGTGTCTCTGTCTGATACAATACTAACTGGAACTCCATGAAGACAACTACCTCCTTCATGTACTTGTCTGCCAAAACCTCTGTTGTCTGACCTACCCTGAACGGTATGAAGTGAGCTGATTTGGTGAGGCGATCAATGATTACCCATACAGCATTATTACCCTTAGGACTACGAGGTAATGCCGTAACAAAATCCATGGTGATGTGCTCCCACTTCCATTCGGGTATTGGTAAGGGTTGAAGAAGTCCAGCTGTCCTCTGATGTTCTATCTTTATCTGCTGACAAACTAAGCACTTGGCTACATACTGGGCTATCTCCCTTTTCATAGCATTCCACCAAAACTGCTTCTTTATGTCTTGATACATTTTGTTTCCCCTGGGTGTATGGAATAGGCTGAACTGTGTGCTTCTGCTAGAATCTTCTGTCGAACTTCTCCTTGGGGAACACAAAGTCTGCTACCAAAATACAAGGCATCATCCGGATGAATACTGATATCAGTCCTCAATCCAGCCTCTACTTGAGCTCGGAATTGCTGTAATCTGGGGTCTTCCTTTTGAGCTTCCTTGATCTCATCTATCAATGCTGACTGAATCTGCAAGGTCATGAACTGTCCTGCCTTATCAGTTCCTTGAACTATCATCAAGTCCAATCTTATGATGTCTTGGATCAACTCGTTCTGTTGAGTAAGTTGGACTAGTACTCTATTCTCTGGCTTCCTGCTCAGTGCATCTGGAACTGTATTGACCTTACCCGGATGATATTGCAAGTCTATATCATAGTCCGCCATTAGCTCCAGCCACCGTCTCTACCTCATGTTCAATTCCTTCTGTGTGAAAATATATTTGAGGCTCTTGTGATCCGTGTATATCAACACTTTGTCTCCCAGAAGATAATGCCTCCAGATCTTTAAGGCAAATATAACAGCTGCTAGCTCCAAGTCATGAGTTGGGTAATTCCGTTCATGAAGCTTCAGTTGTCTGGATGCATAAGCTATAACATGACCATGTTGCATTAGTACACACCCCAGGCCTTTTCCTGATGCATCACTGAATATGACCATCCCTCCTCTTCCTGAGGGAGTCCTCAAGATTGGAGCTGAAATGAGTCTTTGCTTCAATTGCTCAAAGGCTGCAGTACATTCTTCTGTCCATATGTACCTTTCCCCTTTCCGGGTGAGCTTGGTCAACGGGGCTGCAATCTTAGAGAAATCTTGGATAAAGCGTCTGTAATATCCGGCTAGTCCAATAAAACTCTTAATCTCAGTCACCGTCTTGGGAATAGGCCAATCCTTCACTGCCTGGACTTTGCTGGATCAACTGAAATTCCTTCTGCTGAAACCATGTGTCCAAGGAAGGCTATACTGTCCAACCAAAAGTCACACTTGCTCCTCTTAGCATGAAGCTGCTCCTGCTGGAGAGTCTGCAATACCATCCTCAAGTGTTCTGCATGCTCCCTGTTGTTCTTTGAATAGATCAGGATGTCATCAATAAAAACAACTACAAACTGATCCAAATAGGGCGAGAACACTCTGTTCATCAAATCCATGAAAACTGCAGGGGCATTGGTGACTCCGAAAGGCATAACTAGAAACTCATAGTGGCCATAACGGGTCCTGAATGCCGTCTTCGGAATACCTCTTTCTTCACCCTAAGCTGATGGTAACCCGATTGTAAATCTAATTTAGAGAATACACGGGCTCCATGAAGCTGATCAAACAGATCATCAATCCTAGGTAAGGGATACTAGTTCTTGATGGTAACTTTGTTCAATTCTCTATAATCAATACAAAGCCTTTTACCACCATCTCTCTTGTTTGCCAATAATACTGGAGCTCCCCATGGTGAAGTGCTTGGCCGAATCAATCCCTTATCAGAGTACTCCTGCAGCTGCTTCTTTAGAATCTCTAACTCCGTCGGTGCCATCCTGTACGGAGCCTTGGATATAGGAGCTGCTCCAGGCACAGTACCAATAGAGAACTCAATCATCCTTTCAGGTGGAAGTCCTGAGATTTCAGCAAACACTCCCGGAATTCATCCCACACCGGTGTGCCCTTCTGCATCTCTGAACTAGTCATCCGAGTCTTTCTCTTGGTAGACTTCACTTCCCCCCTAAATTAGAATTCAGGCTGAAGAGGGATTCTGAAATTAATCTTCTTCTCCCTACAGTCAATAACTGCATAATATTGACTGAGCCAGGACATGCCTAAGATTACGTCGTACCCTTTGGTGTCTAGTACGAGCATATCTATGGCCAAGGTCTTGTTACAAAGTTCTACTGGACAATCAGTGCAAACTCTAGTAGATATGACTACTCCATTCCCTATACTAATCTCCCATTTGTGGTCTAAAGATCTAACAGGTATAGAATGCAATGCCACAAAATGATCTGAGATATAACAATGAGAAGCTCCTGAATCGAAGAGGGCTAAAACAGGTTTTGAGTGTACCCTGATTTTACCTGTTATCACTTCCTCAGAAGTCTCAGCCTCTTCTTCCGTCAAGTTGTAAGCTTGTCCCCTCCCACGCCCTGCAGCAGTCCTAGCTCCTCTTTGGACTGGGCGAATAGCTTGTTGTGGAGGAGGGGGAGGAGCTCTCCTGATCATCGGTCCTTGGTTCCTCTGTCCAAGTGGCCCTGGAAGTGATCTCTGTCCATTTGGTCCCTGTAGTGCTGGCAAAGCTTGGCCAGCTATCCCCATTCTTCTGTGTGGACAGGCTTCTATGGAATGGTCTCGGGAACCACATACCAAGCATAATCCATTTGCCCTACGGCAATTCTGTCGAATGTGACCTGGTTTCTGACAATAGCTACAGAAGGATAATGGTTGGGCCGTCTGGTAAGGAGCTAGTCGGAATGGTTGCCTCATTGTCTGAACCTTTGCTGCTCTGTGTGGGCCTCCTCTTCCTATTGGTGGAAATGGCCTCTTCATGGCCTGGTTCCTCATCTGGTTCACTTGCTTCTTCTCTAGCCCACGCTCCACTTCTCGAGCTATGGTGAGAACTTCTGAATAAGTCTTCAGCTGCTGGGGCATTAAGAAGACCTGGATGTCCATCTGCAAGCCCTGCTGAAATCTACTTGCCCGCTTCTCCTCATCAGTTACCATGTATGGAGCAAAGCGGCTAAGTCTGAGAAATTCCGCGGCATACTCGTCCACGGACCTATTCCCTTGCTGAAGTTGGATAAACTGCTCTTCCATGTCCTTCTGAGCAGTGGCAGGGAAGAATCTGCTATAGAAACTCTTGGAGAATGTGTCCCAGGTGACAGGCTTCTCCAATCTTGCTTCCTCAGCTAGCCACCATGTTCTGGCTATATCCTTCAATTGAATCTTAGCAACCTCCACCTGATTCTCCTTTGGAACTCGAGCTGCATTCAACAAGTCTGAGGTATCTGTCAGCCATTGCTCAGCATCCAGGGGTTTCTCTTCACCCGTGAATATGGCTGGTTGCAGCCGTCTGAAGTCTGAAATATTTCCCGGCCTCTGTTCCTTTGGAGCTGTCAACTCTCGCAGGAGGAGTTCCGTCTGTTGCTGCTGGTTCTCCATCATCGTCTGAATGACCCTCAGAATATCGGTATTCTCTCCCGCAGGTCCATTCGATACTTGTCCAGAATTATTACGACCCGTCCTTCTCTCCATACCGAATTGGGATAAGATAACTGGAATTGGAAAAATGGAAGGAGTTTAGGACACAAGAGAAGGAATCAAGAAGGACTCGATAACTTTGTACATTATAGTTGGCATTAGCAAATTTCATTAATTTGCTGCTTGATTGTACTATAGGTGTGAGAGCCTAGGCTCTGATACCAACCTGTAACGCCCCGATTCCACGGATACGGGGACGTCACTGCGACGTATATACGTAGGTCAGAAAATGCTCCCACGTATATACGCTAAGCATATAGTACAACAAGGATCAGAGTACACGACAAAGCGTGATATACATACATATGCCAACTTAAAAGTACAAGTTATCACAAGATATGATAAAATATTACACATTACATGTATCTTTTATCACAACCAAGTCCAAAAGTAAAAGATACAATATGAACACAAAATGCTCACGAGTAGGATGAAGATCCCGTGAGTCAAAAAGAGAAATCTGGCACAAAGGACTGGGACTAGTCTGCCTGCTCACTAAGAAAAGCTTGATCCTCTGTGGAAGGCTCCACTTCGATCCAAGCTTCGGAACCTGAACATACAAATCCAAGGGAGTCAGGACCTCCCAACAATGAACAGACTACAGCCAAATGGCTAAGAGACATGAATAAGAAAGATAGAACAACATAATGAATATCAATTAGCAAGAAATGAAAGCATGAAGAGATAAAGTCAGAATACAAGAATCCACAGTTAGAGTCTATTATTATTATTACTTGTCTTACTGTGATATCTAGCTATGTGACCCAGCGTCCCAGGGCACATAGATCCATATCCTAGTAAAGCAAGGTTGTTATTGGAAACCAGCGGGATTATCAACGAACTATGTTTACAGTGGGTCCCGTACATGCCCGGGACAACGGTCCAGGATTGTTCCGTTGCTTGATGACGGAAACCAGCCGCTAGGCTAACAGGAGGGACTTATGTATGCCCTTAATCATGATGGTACCAGTAATGAGGGAGCAAGCACTCCCCTCGGTCCCCTGGAGGCCCTCAGGTCAGACCGGAAATATAGTTGCACAACATACCTAATACCACTGTAAACATGAACACATATTGATATCCACATGTTTTCCCCCGACCCAATGTAAGTTGGTCCATTTTATACAAAAGTCAAGTGTATCATACTTGGTGTTAAGAGATAGCATGATAAGTGGTGATATTCATTAATTAACAAGTTATGAAATGAGAATATACAATAGCAAGTCATGAAGTAACAAGAGGTAACATCCATCAAGTAACAGGTCATGAAGTACCATTCATGAAGCATAACCAAGAATAATATATCCCACATGTATCAAGGGTATGATCCAAATTCAGGAAAGAAATCAACTATAATAAACAGCCTAAATTAGTCGACTAGGTGGAATGGTTAGTCGACTAATAGTGGTCTCTAGTCGACTAACAGTCTGGACTAGTCGACTAAAACTGGGTTCCAGAGAGTTGGAATTCTGTTTCAGGGAAAGTTAGTCGACTAGGTGGAAAGAGTAGTCGACTAACAATGATCTATAGTCGACTAATAGTTAAGGTAAGTCGACTAACAGTGATTTCCAGAGAGTTGGGGTTTATTTTCAGGAAAAGTTAGTCGACTAATAATCAAGATAAGTCGACTAAAACTGTGTTTCAGAACAGGGGTCGTTTCAAATAAGGATTTCAAGTCGACTAGCTCCTAGGTCAAGTCGACTAATCGTGGTCCGAAAACAGGGTACAGAACAGAATTTGATGGTTGAATTTGAAGGCCAAAAGCATGATTTTGAAGGCACAAGTGTACATGAATTGTAAACACAAGTATACTAAAAAGTTTACAAGTCTTGGTGAGTAAAAATACTCACACGAATGGTTAATTGAGCTATACGCGTTCGAAAGGAGCGTTGCCGACAATCTTGATCCTCGGCGATAATAGACACGATCCCAATCCAAAAGTTGTAGTTGCTTGAGATGGAGATGATGACTTTGTGGTGTTTTTGGAGTTGGGGTTGAGGTGAAGGAGGGATTTTGATGAAGGCCAAATCATTGTTGAAGTGAAGAAAGAAATAAAAATGTAAAGGAAAAGTTTATATAAGATTTTGATTTTGTGAAGGAGGTGCAATTTATGTAGAAGAGAGGGGGTTTTTTGCAAATAGGAGAGGATGAGGTGTCCCTCTTTTGGCCACTTGGCCGGCCATGGAAGAGAGAGAGAAAGAGGGGCACTAATGGTAGAAGTGTGTGGAGTTTGTTGGAATTTTGGAAAAGGTTGGAATTTTGGAAAATTGGAAAATCTTGTGGCTTGTGGAGGAAGGAAGAGAAATAAAGAAAAAGGAAAAGAAAAGAATTTAAAAGGAGAAGATATTTTATTTGGCTTGAAAAATGAAAATATTGAAAAGACAATTTCCCGGATTTAAGTCGAAGATGCGGAAAACATTTCGGAAAATACCGAAATCGTCCCGAAATCAAGTATCTTGGAACGACTCGTAAAATTTACCAAAAATCAATAATAATATTTTAAGACTCATGGTGAAATTCGTTTGGAGAAATAATTTATAATTTTAAAACTAAAAATCCCGGAATCAGTTAGCTACCGACTCCGGTGGAATTTTCATAAAATCATAAAATTCCCAGAAAAAGTATTTAGGTAAGAAATATGATTCTAAGAAATAATGCCTAAAGGACTATCTAGAATTTCCTAACTGTTTGTAAGATAAAAATCCGGGAATCGATCAGCGACACTGGTCGACACCGGTTTTGAAGATTTTCAATTAATTCAGGAAAATTCCAGAAAATCATATAAAATCTAAAATATTGGAAAATAATATTTGAAACTGAAATCGGTCAAATACAGGAAGTAAATCGAAAAATACGATCGAAAAACTGAATACGCAACTAAGTACGTATTCCAGGAACGGGGTATTACAATTAAAGTAAAGCTTCAAAGAAACTCCCCCTTAACTCATGCATAGCAATAAATAAATAATATGCAATGAAAGCTCATAAACATGTATGCAAATACAAGGAGATAAACATGCATAAACAAGCATGAAACACATCAAATTCTTTTTCTCCTATTTGCAAAACAAAACAATATGCATGAACATAAATCCTTTTTCCAAAACATGCATATATACTAAAATATATATACTAAAATACTTCTCCCCCTTTTGTCAATCATCAATAAAGGGGTTAAAGTAAAACAAAACAAAGTTCTCCCCCTTTTTGTCCTAAACAAAAAATCAACAAAGGGTGAATTCAAATCAATCAATAAAAAGTTATATGCGATATATATTCATGAAGAGGAAGACGCTAAGTTAACTTCTCTACATATATGCATTGCATGAGGAAGGGATGACAAGCCCTAACTCATATAACGCATAATATGCAATGCATAAGAGGAGATGTGAAGCTCCCCCTACACACGTGTACCGCATAAAGAAGAGTTGTCAAGCTCCTCAATATAAGATACACTCAACATGAATCTATATGTAGAAGAGATGTTAAGCTCTCCTTGCATATAAGCAATATAAATTAAAACATTTTTAATATTTCTTATTAAAACAAAATTTTGAATTTTCTCAATAAAACAAATTCTGAAATATCTTAGTAAATCAAATTTTAAGATACCAATTGTAAATAAACATTACCAATTTTAAGATACCAATTTTGAATTTTCTTAAATTAACAAATAGGTAAAACATATTGATACCAATTGAAATTTATAACAAATTTGAAATTGAAACATATTGATACCAATTTAAAAATAATGCATAAGCTTTATTAAAATGTCAATTGAGATACCAATTGAAAATAAAGTTTTAAATCAAGCTTAGCTTAAACTTTGTGCTTTAAATATGTAAACCAATTGTAAATCAAGCACAAGAAATCATATATATGTATGAGAAATGATAATACCAATAGGAATTGATATAAGTTGAAATTGAAAGCATACATATATAGAAACAAGATTATGAGTATACAAAATATATCAATTGTGATACCAAATGAATTATGATACCAATTGAGATTATGAAGTAAAAATAGTGTATAACTCATAAAAATCTACCCTTTTCATGCACAAGATAAAAGATATGTAATTTGAGCATACAAGGCATGATCGCCCATCCGTCCTCCCATGAAGGGTAGGTAGGGATTTTCAAAAATAATTTTGAAAATATTTTAATAGTGAAAACACTACTAAATGAAGAATAAATAACTAGTTAAATTAATTTTTGAAAAACTAGTTAAATATCCTTTAAAACATAAAATCAAATCATATGTCTATCATGAAACATACTAAATACACAATTCGACACTCAAGGTCCATAAAACTTAAAATGATCATGAACATAGTCATGAATAAACAAATAAAGTGTGAGCATACAAGAATCATGTAATTAGCATTTTTCATGAAAATAATCAATGAAGCTTAAAACAAACATGAATCTCATTTTATCAAATAAAAATCATGAAAATCATAAAGATTTTATTTTTCATTTAAAAACAAACTTCTAGGTATATGTATGATTTTATTCAAAACTAATAATATGCATACATATCCCAAACATAAAAAGAGTCTATGATATGATTTGCATGAAGACAAGAGACTCAAGAGACATACATGTATATTCATTAGATTTGAATACAAAACTACATATACATGAAGTAGAACATGAAAATAGGCAAAATAAGTGTAAATGAGGAAATCATCAAACTAGGCTATACATATGCATATAGTGAGTACAAATGAACAATGAAGTGCAAACATATATGAATCAAATGTTGCTCACTACTTATACAAGTATATATCCAAGTTTTGACAAAAACTACATCTAAACAAGTTATATACCTCATGAAGCACAAAACAAATAAGACATGAACATGCTAAAAATATCATATATGAAAAAGCATATAAATAAAATAGGAGTTTAGAGATAGTTACCAAACCAAAGAACTATGCTCTAATTCTCCAAAACATGGTGGCCTTTCCACCAAAGCTCCTTGATAGCGGTGCATCAAAGTATGTCCATCAAGTTCATGTGTAACCACAACCAAGGCACCAATCCTCTCACGTTTTGTGAGAGCCCACACCTACATCAAAAACACAAGGTGGGAATTTTGGTACCCATTTTCTTTTGGGTCCTTGAGGGTTAGCATTGTAAGGAACTCAAACATTCTTATTAGCAAAATTTAAAGCATTTATCTTATCATAACAAAATTTTGTTAAATGGCCTTTGCGGCCACAATGTGTACACTTGTACACTCTAGGATGCATATGTGTATGAGTGTGATCATGACGTGCAAAGTGTGCATATGCATGATGTGGGTGGTGTGTATGAATATGTGGAGTTTGTTTCTTTGAAAATAAAGACTCCAATCTAGAATGATTAAAAGCACATTTGCTCAAAGTTGAGCTCAAACAATCAACTTTATTTTTCAAAAATTTAATCTCATTTTGATTAATAGTGGCATGTAAAGCATGGTGAGAATGAGAATCATTTTTCTTATTTTTTTTAGAAACATTTTCTTTTTCTTTTCAACAATTTTTCTTTTCAAAGAAGTGTTTTCATGCAAAGCAATTTCCTTTTATTTTTTCACCAAAACAACTTTATTTTTCAAAGTAGTGTTTCCTTCATAAAGATCATTCAATTTAGAAAGCAAGGAAACATTTTCATTTTTCAAAATTTTATTTTCTTTTTCAATGCATGCAACTTTGTTTTTAAAAGAATTATTTTCTTTTAACATGCAATCAAATTTCTTTTTCAAATTCTTGTTATCCTTTTTAATCATGTCATATTTTTCAAGTAAATGTTGACAAAAAGATGCAAGCTCATCATATGACATTTCAACATCTTCATCTAGCTCGGATTCGGTGTTTACCTCAAGGGGATTATCCCCTTGGACCATGTAGCATACATTGGAAGCTTCACTTCCAACATCCGAGTCGCTCCCCGCATAATATTGTTCTTGTTTGCCAAGGGAGATCATGGTATTCCAAACTACAAAAGCCGAATCAATGTTAGCCACCCTACATAAATAATCATCATTTAGGGTAGATCTTAAAGCATGTAGGGCTTTTGCATTAGCCTCAATATTTTTGCCATTTAAACAATAAGAATCTCTAGTAGTGGCAAAATAAACATGAATGTCTAAGGTTTTGAGGAAAAAAGACATCTTAACCTTCCAAGTTTGGATGTTAAGAATGTCAAAAGTGGGAGGTGACATGAAATCCATGGTGTGTGTATAATATTGTGATTAGCTATAAAATGAGGATCTTTAACTCTAGGTTATTAGACCCAAATCAAGAGCACGTGGCTCTGATACCAACTGTAATCACATAGAAGGGGGTGAATAGGTGATGAGCTAATCTAATGGACAATAATGCGAAATTAAAACTTATATGATGCAAACTAGATCTTCTTAAACTAAACACCAAGTATAACACAAGAGTGTAGCCGGATCCCCGTGAAGGGCTCTAGACTAACTCCTCAAGATTCCTCTAAATAAGAGTTGAGGTGCCGCGTTGGCTCTCTTGGTTGAATACAAGTATTAGCAAACAATCCCCAAGCATATATCGATAAGCACACAATGTATATCAAGCATATAAAGATAAAGACAATAAAGCATGCAAGATATAAACAAGTAAGAGATAGAGAGAGCAATCGCAAACACGGGATATTTGTTTCGAGGTTCAAGCACACTTGCTCTACGTCCCCGCCTTCAACACTATGAAGGATTTTCACTAAATCCGATCACACCGGATCACTCGGTGCCGCAACACCTACAAGGCGAGTTCACACTTGAACTCCTTGGAATCTCTAGTCCCTCTCTTGTTCTCGAACACACCGTAAGCCCACAAGCTCGCCGAGGCCGCACCTCAAACAAAGAGTTCACACACGAACTTGAAACACCGCGAACCCACAAGTCCGCCTCCTCAAAGTACAAAGTAGAACTTTGGTGATCACAACACTTTGATCACCTAAAATCCTCTCACAACAAAGATCCCTATAGGATAATATAGCAATGGATGGCTCAAGTATTTGTGTGAGAAAACTAGGATGGAATGTGTAGAGGAAAACACAAGAATCACTTTGAAAAACACTCTTGATAAACTCCCCTTTTGATTCAAAATATTTGCTCTTAAAACAAGTGGAGAAACCTTTTAAAAGATGTAGGAAAAACTGGTACAAAACTCACTTGAAAACTTGTTAAAAACAGTCCCCAAAAGCCCCCTTTAATAGGCTCCAAAAACTAGCCGTTGGGAGCCAGGATGACCTGTCGGTCGACCGCCCGGTCGACCGGCCAATGGTCACATTTCTGACCGTTGGGCCAGTGGTCGACCGGCCCGGTCGACCGAGGCCTGGAACAGAAAGCAGTTACTCTCTGCCGGTCGACCCGGTCGACTGGGGCTTTCCAGAGAGCAAAGCTCTCTGGCGGTCGATCGGGTCAGTCGACCGGCCCTCCAACAAACCTGGCGTGCACGTTCTGTGCACGTCGGTCGACCGACTCCTAGCTCGGTCGACCGGTCCGGTCGACTGGCAGAAGCCAGACCAGACATATTTTAGGGATTAAAATGTTGACTTTTTATCTAAAATAAAATCCCATAAATTCACGAAAAATCTACAAAAATATTTTCAGTATTATACTTTGATAAACAAACATGTTTGACTAAAATCAAGACATGTTACAAACAATTTGAACTATTTTTGTAACTTAGAAAATTTAGCTCAAAAACAAAAACCGTATTTTTCCAAATTGGTTTTTCCAAAACTTATTTTTCCAAAACTTCTCCAAATACAAAAACAAGATATTTTAAACATTTTGAAAGCATAGAGTGTATGGATGTGATCCACTACACATACATGATGAAATATCTATATTTTTGACATTAAGCACTAAATATGATCTTGGTTAAAACATATAACTTTGAATATCAAAAATCAAACCGGTATTTTTCCTAAATGAAAGTCTTTTCCAAAATGAAAATTTTTTTATGAAAACACATCTAAAACAAGAGTGTGTGTGTGTGTGTATATGGTATACTTGAGCAATCCACCAACTATCTATCCTTTACATTTTATCTAAAAATAAAATCTTATAAAAACAAACCTAGACACAAGTCTTGATCTTGAAGTCTTCACTTGAAATCTTCTCCTCCTTCTTGACTTGGTCCAAACTTGATCCAACGAGCTAGACTTCTCTGAGTACTTGATGTGGTCTTGATGCACAAGCTCTTGAATCAAACAGTGCTAGCTCCAAAACTTGACTTTAAATCTTTTGTTGAAGCTACACACCTACTAAGATCTTGATCATAAATCTGAGACTAAATAAACACAAGATCATTAATACTATAACTACATGAGTTGATCATCATCAAAATTAGAGTGATGGGCCTTTGGGCTAACAGTACCGAGGTCTTCTTGTAGAGCGCCGTCTTCAAGTCGACTCGATCCAATCGTAATCCACCGAGCTTGACTCCAACGAGTGCTAGATATGAACTTTGACGCTCGGGCTCTTGAATCATTATGTGAAAAGCTCCAAAACACCTTTGTTGAAGCTAATCACCTACTAATATCTTAGTTAAGTATCTGAAACTAAACATCATAAGATTATTAGTAAACATAACTACATGAGTTAATCATCATCAAAACTAGAGTGGAAGGCCTCTGGGCCAACATAAGGGGCTTCTAAAAGATGAGACAAGGCCACGCGTCGAGAATCGACGCGTGGTCCCACTACCTTGCCGCGAAAACGCGGTATATGCTGCGTTTTCGCGGCAAAACCAGGGACTTAGGTCCCTAATTTTTGGTGAGAGATGCCCGTTGCTTCTAGGAACTTCTTGATATACTTGGTTTCTGGTATATTCGTCCAGATCTTCGTCTGACGTACGCAAAGGTCTAGGTTCAATGCATCTTCTAAAAGTTCCCTTACTTGGCCTCTAAGAAATTCGGATTTAATTACTCGAAAATGGGTTTAATTAAGCTCTTATTACCCTTTGGCCATTGGACTTTTGATTTATCTGCAAAGTAGACCAAAACGCAATTAGAAATGATATTTTATTCATAAATCGGTAGGGAATGCGATATAATAATGCAGAATTGCAGAATAATTAAGTAGTAATCATCATATGTCATAAAGCAAGGTGTTAACTCAGGGCATAACGCTATAACTGGAATATAAATGTGTTGCATTTTAATTTATCTAATAATAATAATCAGTACCGTTTGATATTTCAGTCCCCTCCCCACCAGCGCCTCACACCACCGATAGTCCATACTTGAGTTCGCACTCTGTAGAACTTACCCGGGTCTGATATGTGAGTACCAGGACCCGAATAAAGGAGTGACCAAATATCACACGTTCCTAACATTATTACTGTTTGGTTGTTTTATGTTATTCACCCAATCCATATACTTTTGTATGTGCTACCGGCACACATACATCCACTTATGAATAAGACGAGTTATTATTTGGAAACTGATAAATCCGATGGATCATATTTATAGTGGGTCCCATCTCTGCCCGGGACTGGCTCAGGAGTACAGGCTACTGCTTCCGGGAACTTATCATTACGCGCCCCCACACGACACTTCAGATCAGGCTGCTGCTTTCGGGTACTTATCATTATGCGCCCCACACGACACTTCAGAAATATCACCATTATAAATATGACATCATACCGGTTTCCATCAGCTTCCTCACCCTAGTGTTAGTTGAGTACTTTTATATTTATATATATGAATTGCCCAAAGATAATATCCACAAGTGTATACAGTATAACCATGATTATCCAACTACGGGAATTAACAGGAGTATAATATCAGGAGTATAATATCAGGAATCACCCTTTTTCAGGAGTTCAGGAATATAAGAGTTCAGGAGTACAGGAGTTCAGGAGTACCAAATATCTGGTAACAGTATAATAATCATGCCAAGTCCCGTAAAAATAATAGTTATGAATATGCAATATAATACAGGTGCCACAATATCAGGTCAAGTGTACCAGTACCGGGTGATAGCATGTCAAGTGTCAAGTGGTATTATATCAGGTGTCAGGTATCAGGCGATAAATATAGCATGGCAAGTACCGGTAAGTAATAACTATAGCATGGCAAGTACCGTATCAGATATCAAATAATAAGTATAGCATGGCAAGTGCCATTATCAGATATCAAATAATAAGTATAGCATGGCAAGTACTAGTGTATACATATCAGGGTCAGGTAACTAATATATCGGTGAGAGTCGCAACATCAAATTCTAAGTATCAACCGGTCACGTAACATGGTACAGGAGAACAGCATAAACATTTCAAACTCTTCACAACCTTATTCTAACAATAATAAATTTATCTATTAATTAGCCATGCGAAGCCGAGTGAAGTGGAAGCAGATCTAGGCATACCCGGTATAATACCGGTTCGACAAGAAATAATAACGGTCGGCAGCTATTTATAAACATGATAATTTTAGAAATCATTTATATAACATATACCAACTTGCATAAAGAGACATCATATATTAAAAGTAAGATAATAATTATTAAATATAAAACGATGGTAATAAATTAAGAAATGTCAAAGAAATATACTCGCCTAATACCGGAATGAAATATCGGGTAAAATCCGAGAAGTCCGCGAACTCGTGCGAGAGCACTAGCCCATACTATATATTAAAATATATACATATATATTATAAATATTATAAATATATTAGAGAGGGAATGAGAGAGGAGAGAGAGGGGGAGAGAGAGGAGATAGGGGAGAGAGAGTATAGGGTATTTTTAGAAAAGGAATAGGAATTAAAAGGGGAGGGGCATTGATTGTAATTATAGGGAAATAATTTGGGGTGAGGTGGAGGGTATTTTAGGGAATGAGGAAATGTGGGTTTATTTATGGAAAAGAAAAAGAAAAGAAAAGAAAGAAAGAAATAAAGAAGGAAAGAAGAAAGAAAGAAGGAAATTGAGGGAAGTGGGGGGGGTGGCTGGCCACCGCTGGCGCTGGCGCCCTGGCGGCGGCGGCACAACCGAGGGAGGGGGCGCGCGGCTTAGCCCGGGGTGGGAGGAGAGAGGTGGTGGTTGTTTGGTTGATGTTGTTGGTTGAGGTGGTGGTAGTTGGTGGTGGTGGTGGTTATGGTGGTGGTGGTGGTTGTTGGAGGTGATGGGGAGTTAGAGGAGGAGGGGGAGGTGATGATTGAGGGGTTAGAAGTGGAGGACGTGATTTGGTGGGGAATTTTGGGGACGAAGATGAAGTGGTGGTGGTGGGTTTGAATGAAATTAGAGATGGTAGGGAGTTGGTGGAGGTTGAAGGAGGTGGAGAAGTGGAGAGGGGATATGGGAGAAGTGGTGGTCGGCCTAGGGGCGGCGGTGGTGGAGGCGACGGTGGTGGAGTTGGGTTTTGTTTTTTTTGGTTGAAGGAGGTTGAAGTTGAAAATTGAAAATGAAAAGGAAAGGAAGATGAAGGGTTTTTAATAGAGAAGAGAAGGGTTATGATGAAATGGGATGGGGGGAGAGGGGCTGCAGCAGCAGCCCATCTCATGGCCTGGCTGCTGCTGCAGGCGACGGTGATGGGGGGAGCAGGATATGGGGGTCGAGTGTAGGAGAAGAAAAGAAAAGAAGAAAAGAAAGAAAATTAAAGAAAAGGAAGAAAATTAAGGAAAAAGAAAATAAATTGGTAATAAAAATTCTATTATTAAATAATTGATTTATTACAATATCTGGGAGTACAAAGTAGGTGAGTAGAGAAGGAAAAGGTAAGAAAAAATAAGATCAGTAAATAATATTATTATTTTAATAGGGCGAAAATTTGACTATTTCACAAACGTTCCGAAAAATTCTCAAAAATAGAAAATAGTATTTTAAGATGTTCGGTGAAATAAGATTCGAGAAATTCAATTTAGTTTTCAAATTAAAAAATCCTGAAATCTTCTGGCAATATCGGCCGACCCCAGAATTGGTCAAATATTGATAAATTTAGAAAAATTCCAAAAATATATTAGGTAGAAAATGAAATTTTAAGAAATAACGTGAAAGCCATTTCTAAAAATTCAATCCGGATTGAAAACTAAAAATTCGGGAATCAGTCAGCGACGCCGACCGACACCGATTTTAGAGATTTTGTAAAATAATTTTGAAAAATTTTAGAAAATCATGAAAAATCTAAAATATTAGAAAACAGTGTCTGAAACTGAAATCGGTCAAATCGAACTACAGAAAGGTCAAATTGGGCAGCATGCTAGTATCGGGTTTCCGATCCGGGTCAGGGCTGACTCTAGGTCTGAAACTACAGATCTGATACACAATAACATAAGCAATCACAACTTAAATACAAATACTGGAAGAAAATTGAAACAAAACGGTCAAAGAATTTTGGACACGCATCCGTGTACGTATCCCGGGAATGGGTGCTACAGCTGGTGGAGAAAAGAAAGAAGAAGGTGAGAAGAGTTGAGTCATGATTTTTTCTTTGGATGTAGAAAAAGAGAAGAAGTTTAGTGTTTTTATAGGCTATTAGGATTTAAAAATCAGAATTTCAGTAAGGTTTAAATTGCTTGATTTAGCAGTTAGGATTAGGATGATTTTTGTTAGGATTATGATTAGGATTGGTTAAGATTTATGAAAAGATTTGATAAGATAGGATTTGGATTAGGATTGGGTTTTGGGTTAATGAGTAAGGATCTCATGTAATAGGTTATGGGATAGGAAAAGGAAAAGATATGAATAATAATAATAATAATAATAATAAATACTAATAATCAAAAAGAGATAGTAATAATAATAACAACAAAATTATCAACATTAAAAATATTATCTAATAATAATTGGTAAAAATATTACCATTAATAATAATGACAAAACAATACAATAACAATAAGAATAATAATAATATTAATATTAACAATAATAGCACCTACAATATTAATAATATTAACATAGTAATAGAAAAATACTAGCTAGTAATTAAAATGATAATACTTAATAATGCTAAATATAAATATAAGGCCAAAATACCATTTACTATCTTAAAATAATTTGTACTATAAATCAAGTTAATAAATAATAATAAAATAATCAGTAAAATAAATAAATATTTTAAAACAAAATAAAAAATACGGTATTATAAGAAATTGGATATTATATTACTTCATCCGCAAGGGAGCATATCAAAACTACTTGGGTTAAGGCACAAGTTGCAGAGTTTCATGAAGAGAAGTATCATCTTTCTAAAGCACAAGTTAACTTTGATAGAATTACAGACGATGAAATTTCTGAAGAATGGAGAGAGCATGGTAAGCCAAATTTCCAAATGTCAATAATTAATCCCCAAACAGCAAAAGACTAATGGAAGATTTTGAACTTTAGAAATCTGATCAGAAAAGGAAGAAAATGGTTCAACAAGTATTGTGATAGGTTGAATATGATTTAGAACTTTAAATATCTACTCAGAAAATGGTTAATCCCAAACGGCAAGGACCAATGGGAATCAGGCTCCTTGATATGTAGCTTGGCACATAGTATTGTAATCAGATAACTGGAAATTAGTATTGTTTTATTTTGGATTGGGTCACTGAAGTACTGAACTCAACCATACATATTGTACTTTGAACTTTCTTTCCTTTTAATATATAAAATATAACTCGATGATATCTAAATAAAAATTCACTCTCTTAAAAATTAATTTACATTATTTTAACAAACTAAATTCAAGAATTAAATATTTTAAATATCTTTTGTCATCCTGTCAAATAGACACAAAAAGAATTTTTTTTTTTCCACCTACCTATCAAATAGACTCAGAATGAAATACTCCAACTCTCTAGTCTAATTTTGAGCCAAAGGAAAAAATCCCTATTCAAGAGAGCTCTCTTCCTCTCTATTTTAAGAGAACAAACAGGACCCTGAATTCTTCCTCTTGCTTCATCACATTCACCCACATTGGTATCACCCACAAAAAGCTTCGTCATTATTAAGTTCACATTGTTGGTATTTACTAAGACTAGGGACAAGGCCACAGAATATAATCCCTTCACCTGACGCACAATTATAGACATGTTTAGTTAAGGATAGAAGTGAAGAAGTAAAGAATTGAAGAAGTAATAATAATTTTTTTTAGAACTTGAAAATTGGTTAGTAATTTTTTCAGTACTTGAATAATGAAATATGATTTGAAAAATATTTTATTTTTTCCAATATTTAAATGATAATGTGAAATTGAAAAAGATAAAATTGATCATAAAATTGACCATAAAATAATATTAAAATAAAAATTAATTAAAAAAATTAAAAAATAGACTGTAATTAGAACGTAATTGAAATTTACATGATAAAAATATTAATTATTTTATGTTACAACTTATTACAAATAAAATTTATATAATCACAAAATTAACAATAATACTTTAAAAGTGAAAAAACTTATTACAAATAAAATTTATAATACTTTAAAAGCGAAAAAACTTATTACAAATGAAATTTACATACTATATGATTAACAGTAACACTTTAAAAATGAGAAAATGATTATATTAAAAAAAATTTCTTATTTTCTTTTTTCGATATTCAAATAAATAAGAAACTGAACAATTATACTTCTCTATTTTCTTACTTTCGTCCACTTGCTTGCAACTAAACAGCCCTATGTTTCAAATGGCCTGAACCATTGTCATTGCTCTGTCCCCTGCCGAAACCGCATCGAATCTCAATAAGAGAGAAGTTTAGACATCACTGTTCAAAAACTCAAACTAAAACATCTACATAAAAATACTCTTCCATCCCAAAATACATATAGATCCAACCTTATATTATTCACTAGAGTCAAAATTTACAAAAACTACCATCATTCACAGAACCAGAGTTCATATATACACTGCAACACACACAACATTCATACAAAAACCTACGCAAAAACTAAAACTAATCCATATGTAAACTAAGCAGCAGTTGCCTTCCTAGCCCTCTTCCCTGCAGGAGACTTGATCGACTTGGGTTGCTTCGCCTTCGCCATCACAGCCCTCTTCGTCTTCTTCACCACTGGTTTCTTCGTCTTCAAACCCTTATTGCTTGAAGTCCTCTTCCTCTGTTTTTCATCTGTCACCACTTTCTTCTTCTCCTGTTTCTTGCCAGAATCAGATGATAACTTGAACGAAGCCTTGACCTTCACAAGCTTTCCCTTTGCGGCGAAATTCCTCAACTGGACAGCCAGTATCTTCCTGAAATTTGCAGGAAGCACCGCCTTGTGCTTCTCTTCCATGTGCTTAGCAATTGCATAGGAGCTAGATCCTGTCTTCTCATTCAGAGCCTCAATCGCTTCTTTAATCATCTAAATAACAAATCAAACACAAACCCATCGTTAATCACTTGAAGAATCAATATGGGTAATTAAAATTTTTACAGAATTTAAGAGAAAGAAGATGACTGCTTCCTCACTTGAAAATAGGGAGGATGAGATGGGACAGAAGAGGGCTTGGAGCTCTTTGGCTTCTTCTCTTTTGGAGCCTTCGGGGCTCTTGCCTTCTTCTTCTCCTCTGGCTTCGTCTCTGTGAGAACCTCGGGCGGAACCTCTGTTGACGACATTGTTCCTGTTTTCTCTCTTCTCTCTGTTTTGGTGGTGAGAATGAAAAGTTACCCGAGCGCTATTTATACTGAAACAATAAGGAATTTGACAGAGAAAACAGATAGGCTGTGATTGGCTAGGACAGAGTCACGCGGATCAGTCCTTTCTACTGGAGAGATCTTCGCCGTCCAAGTGTACGGAATTAGTTTCCACATTTGGGTTTGATGGTTCTCGAAGGCTCTGGCAATTGTCCTTTGTGTTGATCTGTGTTTCTAGCAAAGAAAGAGATGCAATGTAGCGCGTGTTTGGTTGCAAGAAGTGGGCCGAAGACAAAAAAAAATGGTGAACCATAATTGCTTTTTTTTTTCCTACTTAAATATTAGAAAACAAATAAGAATGTTCTTTTTTCTTTTACACAATTAATAAAAGTGAGTGTTAGAATTAATTTTGTGTTCATGCAAATCTCACTTACATTCTAATTACAGTCTAATTTTTATTTTTTAAATTAATTTTTATTTTAATATTTTTTTACGGTCAATTTTGTGGTCAACTTTTCCACTTTCACATTATCATCCAAACACAGGAAAAGACATAACATTTTCTAAATCACACTTCCCAACAGCATCCAAATACCGAAAAACTTAATTCCCAAGTTCGAAAGGGAACTATTACTACTTACTTCCACCCTAACCAAACAGCCACGTAGTCTATAACTTTCTCCATTTCTGTTTTTCGAGGCACATCAACTACTAACTTGAGAAAATCGCACCTATAATTAGTAACCCAAGATTCATTTCCACCTGTGTGACAAGTTAAAAGTTTATAAAAGTCTGAAGAATAGAACAATATAGTGATTTTAACAAATTATGTCAATTAAATCAAAGAACACAGATTAATCACTCAAAAGCTCAATCCGAGCACATTTCTGTTTCAAATCCATAATGCCTATCCAAGGCCTGTTTGGCGGCTGTAAGTTGTTGGCCCAAAGGCCCATCACTCTAGTTTTGATGATGAACAACTCATGTAGTTATTATACTAATGATCTTGTATTTAATTAGTGACAGATTTGTTATCAAGATCTTAGTAGGTGTGGAGCTTCAACAAAGGATTTTAAGACAAGTTTTGGAGCTAGCACCGGTTGATTCACGAGCCTATGCATCAAGACCACATCAAGTACTCAAGAGGAATCGAGCTCGTTGGATCGTATTTGGACCAAGTCAAGATGATGAGAAGACTTCAAGGGAAGACTTCAAGAAGATGAAGACTTGAGTCTAGGTTTGTTTTAGTAAGATTTTGTTTTAGATAAAATGTAAAGGATAGAGTAGTTGGTAGATTGCTCAAGTACATACACACACACACACACTCTTGATTTAGTTTTTCATAAAAGATTTCATTTTAGAAAAGTTATTTTAAACATGGTTTTGGATAAAGACTATAAAAATCATGTTTAGAGCTTAATGTCAAAAACTTAGATATTTCATCTTATTTGTGTAGTGGATCATATCCATACACACTATGCTTTAATGAGTTCAAAATATCTAGTTTTTATTTAAAGAAGTTTTGGAAAAACAAGATTTTGGAAAATACAAGTTTTCAATTGAGCCAATATTTCCATATTACAAAAATAGTCCAATCTTTTATAACATGCCTTGATTTTGTGCAAGCATGTTTGTTTATCAAAGTATAATGGTAAAACTATTTTTGTAGATTTTCTAAGTATTTATGGGATTTTATTTCAATCAAAAAGACTAAGTTTTAATCCCAGATTTTCAGTTTCAGGCTTCAGCAAGTCGACTAGTCGACCTATCAAGTCGACTAGGGCTGAAGTCGGTCGACCGGCTCGGTCGACCGACGTGCATGATGTGCACGCCTTGACCTGGCAGATGGCCGGTCTGCCGACCTAGTCGACCGGAACTGAGAGCAGTGCTCTCTGTTCTTTTGGGTCGATCGGGCGGTCGACCGGAGGCTCCAACGGTCTGATTTTTGACCGTTGGCGGTCGACCGGGCGGTCGACCGACAGGTCTGACAGACCCCAACGGCTAGTTTTTTGACAGCCTATAAATTTGGGGGTTTGGTCATTGTTTTTCACCAAGATTTGAGGAGAGCTTTCAAGCCAGTTTTTCTTATCCTTTCAAAAGGTTTTCTCCACATATTTGAGAGCAAATATTTCCAATCAAAAGGAGAGTTTATCAGAGTGTTTAAAAGAGATTCTTGAGTTTTCCTCTACCATTTCCATCCTAGTTTTTCTCACACAATCACTTGAGCTATCCATTGCTATTCATCTTATAGGAGTGTTGTAGTGAGATAGTTTTTAGGTGATCAAAGTATTGTGATCACCAAAGACTTGTTCTTTGTTCCTTTGAGAAGGCGGACGGGTGTGTTCGCATTGTTTCGGGTCCTAGTGTGGACTCGGGTGTTTCGGGTTCGGGTGCGAACTCTTGTTTGAGGTGCGGCCTCGGCGAGCCGGTGGGCTTGCGGTGTGTACGGGCTAGAGAGTCCGAGAGTTTGTAGGTGTTGCGGCACCGGGTGATCCATTGGGATCGAGTATAGTGGAAATTCTTCGTGTGACAAAGGCGGGGATGTAGAGCAAGTGTGCTCGAACCTCGAAACAAATCCCTTGTGTTTGCGATTGCTCACTCTCTCTCTCTCCTTGTCTCTTGTTTATATCTTGCATATTATTATTGTGTTTATTATTATATGCTTGATATACATTTGTGCTCATATTGATATACTTGCTTGGGATTGTTTGCTAACACTTGTATTCAACCAAGAGAGCCAACGCGGCACCTCAACCCATTCAAGGGGAATCTAGAGGAGTTTGTCCAGAGCCCTTCACGGGGAATTCGGCAACACTCTTATGTTATACGTGGTGTTTAGTTTAAATAGTTTGTTTAGGTCATAATTGCTTTTAGCTTCCGCATTATTTGGCATTAAGTGACCATTAGATTAGCCATCACCTATTCACCCCCCTCTAGGTGAACCTACAATTGGTATCAGAGCCAAGTGCTCTGAAATTTGGTCTTACAACCTAGAGTTAAAGATCCTCATTTTTAGGCTAATCACAATATTTGTACACACACCATGGACTTCATGTCACCACCCATGTTTGACATTCTTAACATCCATATATGGAAGGTGAAGATGTCCTTGTACCTCAAAGCCTTAGGTATTCATGTTTATCTTGCCATCACTAATAATGATTATTGTTTATATGGTAAGAATATTGAGGCTAATGCAAAAGCCCTTAATGCTTTAAAGTCTACCCTAGATGATGTTTATTTATCTAGAGTTTTTAACTTTGATTCGGCTTTTGTAGTATGGAATACCCTCATCTCCCTTGGCGAAAATGATCAATACTATGCGGGGAGCGACTCGGATGTTGGAAGCGACCCTTCCACTGTGTGCTACATGGTCCAAGGGGATAACCCCCTTGAGGTAACTACTGAATCCGAGGTAGATGAAGATAACATGTCATATGATGAGCTTACCACTTTTTGTCAACTCCTACTTGAGAAATATGACATGATTAAAAAGGAAAATAAAAATTTAAAAAGAAATTTGATTGCATGCATATAGAACAAGATTCATGTAGAACTAAGATTGCATGCTTAGAAAAAGAAAATAATGTTTTGAAAAATGAAAATATTTCTCTTATGTCTAAATTAAATGATTTGTGTGAAGGGAACACTATTTTGAAGGATAAAATTGATTTGGTGGAAAAACAAAGAGAAGTTATTTTTCAAGAAAATAAATCTTTGAAAATAAAAGTTTTTGAAAATGAAAAAGATTTTGTTTCTAAAAAGAAAAAGAAAAATGATTCTTTATCTCATCATGCTTTACATGCCACCACTAATGAGATTAAAGATTTGAAAAATAAAATGAATTGTTTGAGTTCAACTTTGAACTCTTGTGCATTTAACCATACTAGGTTGGAGTCAATATTTTCAAAGAAACAAACTCCACACATTCATGCACAACATCATCATGCATATGCTTATGTTGCACGTCATGATCACACTCCTATACATAAGCATCTTAAGGTGTACACATGTACACATTGTGGCTGCAAAGGTCATTTAGCAAAATTTTGTTATGACAAGCTGCGTCATTTTAATTTTGCTAATAATAAAATTTTTGGGTTCCTTACAAGACTAACGCCAAAGGACCCAAGAAAATATGGGTACCAAAATCCCCACCTTGTGTATTTGATGTAGGTGAGGGCTCTCACAAAATGTGAGGGATTTGGTGCCTTGATGGTGGATGCAAATGGATATGATGGACACACTTATTGATGCATCGCTATCAAGGAGATTTTGGTGGGACAACCACCATGATTGGAGCTTTGGAGTTGGTGACAATCTCTAAACTCCCATTTTATTTATGTTCATGCTTGCTCATTCATGATATTTTTAGCATGATCATATTTTATTTGTTTTATGTGCTTCATGTGGTAAAAACATGCTTAGATGTAGTTTTTATCAAAACTTGTATTATACATGTACAAATAGTGAGTTACACGTGATTTATATATGTTTGTACTTCATGCTCATTTGTACCCACTATATGCACATGTATAACCTAGTTTTGATGATTCTTCCATTTATACATGCTTTGCCAAATTTTATAATTTTACTTCATGTAAATGTATTTTTAATTCAAATCTAATAAATATACATGTATACCCGTGAGTCTCTTGCCTTCATGCAAATACATTTGATAGACTCTTTTATGTTTGGGATATGTATGTGTATTGTTCGGATTGGATAAATCATACATATACCTAGAAGTGTGCTTTGTTTTTATGAAAAAAATGAATTTTTATGATTTAAAAAATGATACTCACACTTTTTGAGCTTCAATGTCTATTTTCATGAAAATGCTATTTACATGACTTTTGAACACTCACACTTTATTTCTTTTGTCATGACTTTGATTCATGAACATATTTTTGAGCTTCATAAATCGAGTGTCATTTCTTATATTTGGTATGATTCATGAAATACATATACTTTGATTTCATGTTTTGAAGGATCTTTAACTAGTTTTTTTAAAAATTATTCTAACTAGTTATTGTTCTTCATTTGGTAGTGATTTTCAATGCTAAAATATTTTCAAATCTAATTTTTGAAAACCCCTACCATCTATGGGAGGATGGATGGGAGATCATGTTCATGTATGCTTTATGAGAAAAACATTTTAATCTTGAACTTGGTAGGGAGGCGTAAGTTATGAGTTATATACTTGATTTACATTGTCATTTTCAATTGGTAACATTGGATCTTTTCAATTGGTATCTAAATTGATAATTTTTGTATATACTCATATTTTGTTTGCTTATATATGTATGTATCAATGTCAATTGGTATACTCATTTCATACATATATATGATTTTCATGTGCTTAACTTTCAATTGGTTCACATTTTTTAAAAGCACAAAGTTTATGATGAATAATAAAAATTTTTGATCATTATGTTTACTATTGGTATCAATATGTTTCAACTTCATATTTGTTAAATTTCAATTGGTATCAATATGATTTACAATAATGATTATTTTCAATTTGGTATCTTAAAATTTATTTGTTTTACTAAAGCTCTGATACCTTTAAAAATTTTGCTTGAGAAAAATTAAAAAAACATTTTTTGATTTGTATTTCTTATATGCAATGAGAGCTTAACATCTCTTCTACATATAGATTCATGTTGAGTGTATTGTGTATTGAAGAGCTTGACAATCTCTTCTTTATGTGGTACACGTGTGTAGGGGGTGCTTCACATCTCCTCTTATGCATTACATATTATACGTTATGTGAATTAGGGCTTGTCATCCCTCTTTCATGTAATGTATATGTGTAGGGAAGTTACTTAACCGTCTTCCTCTTCATGAATGTATATCGCATATAACCTTTTATTGATATGTTTGATTTGACCCCTTATTGATCTCTTTATTTATGATAAAAAGGGGGAGAAAGATTTGATGATCTTGTTTTTACTTTAACCCCTTTGTTGATGATTGACAAAAAGGGGGAGAAGTATTTGCTATATATGCATGTTTTTATAAAAGAATTTATGTTTATGCATATATATTTTTATTTTGCAAATAGGAGAAAAAGAATCTTTGATTTGTTTTATGCTTGAGTGCATGTTTATCTCCTTGATTTGCATACATGTTTATGAGTATACATTGTATATTTATTATTTGTTTGTTATGCATGAGTTAAGGGGGAGCTTCTTTGGAGCTTTACTTTAATCAATGCATATATAACTACATGAGTTTTGTCATCATCAAAAAGGGGGAGATTGTTGGCCCAAAGGTCCATCACTCTAGTTTTGATGATGATCAACTCATGTAGTTATTATACTAATGATCTTGTGTTTAATTAGTGACAGATTTGTTATCAAGATCTTAGCAGGTGTGGAGCTTCAACAAAGGATTTTAAGACAAGTTTTGGAGCTAGCACCGGTTGATTCACGAGCCTATGCATCAAGACCACATCAAGTACTCAAGAGGAGTCGAGCTCGTTGGATCGTGTTTGGACCAAGTCAAGATGATGAGAAGACTTCAAGGGAAGACTTCAAGAAGATGAAGACTTGAGTCTAGGTTTGTTTTAGTAAGATTTTGTTTTAGATAAAATGTAAAGGATAGAGTAGTTGATGGATTGCTCAAGTACATATACTACACACACACACTCTTGATTTAGTTTTTCATAAAAGATTTCATTTTAGAAAAGTTGTTTTAAACATGGTTTTGGATAAAGACTATAAAAATCATGTTTAGAGCTTAATGTTAAAAACTTAGATATTTCATCTTATTTGTGTAGTGGATCATATCCATACACACTATGCTTTAATGAGTTCAAAATATCTAGTTTTTATTTAAAGGAGTTTTGAAAAAACAAGATTTTGGAAAATACAAGTTTTCAATTGAGCCAATATTTCCATATTACAAAAATAGTCCAATCTTTTATAACATGCCTTGATTTTGTGCAAGCATGTTTGTTTATCAAAGTATAATGTTAAAACTATTTTTGTAGATTTTCTAAGTATTTATGGGATTTTATTTCAATCAAAAAGACCAAGTTTTAATCCCAAATTTTCAGTTTCAGGTTTCAACTAGTCGACTAGTCGACCTATCAAGTCGACTAGGGCTGAAGTCGGTCGACCGGCTCGGTCGACCGACGTGCACGACGTGCACGCCTTGACCTGGCAGATGGCCGGTCTGCCGACCCAGTTGACCGGAACTGAGAGCAGTGCTCTCTGTTCTTTTGGGTCGACCGGGCGGTCGACCGGAGGCTCCAACGGTATGATTTTTGACCGTTGGCGGTCGACCGGGCGGTCGACCGACAGGTCTGACAGACCCCAACGGCTAGTTTTTTGACAGCCTATAAATTTGGGGGTTTGGTCATTATTTTTCACCAAGATTTGAGGAGAGCTTTCAAGCCAGTTTTTCTTATCCTTTCAAAAGGTTTTCTCCACATATTTGAGAGCAAATATTTCCAATCAAAAGGAGAGTTTATCAAGAGTGTTTAAAAGAGATTCTTGAGTTTTCCTCCACCATTTCCATCCTAGTTTTTCTCACACAATCACTTGAGCTATCCATTGCTATTCATCTTATAGGAGTGTTGTAGTGAGATAGTTTTTAGGTGATCAAAGTGTTGTGATCACCAAAGACTTGTTCTTTGTTCCTTTGAGAAGGCGGACGGGTGTGTTCGCATTGTTTCGGGTCCTAGTGTGGACTCGGGTGTTTCGGGTTCGGGTGCGAACTCTTGTTTGAGGTGCGGCCTCGGCGAGCCGATGGGCTTGCGGTGTGTACGGGCTAGAGAGTCCGAGAGCTTGTAGGTGTTGAGGCACCGGGTGATCCATTGGGATCGAGTATAGTGGAAATCCTTCGTGTGTGGAAGGCGGGGATGTAGAGCAAGTGTGCTCGAACCTCGAAACAAATCCCTTGCGTTTGCGATTGCTCACTCTCTCTCCTTGTCTCTTGTTTATATCTTGCATATTATTATTGTGTTTATCATTATATGCTTGATATACATTTGTGCTCATATTGATATACTTTCTTGGGATTGTTTGCTAACACTTGTATTCAACCAAGAGAGCCAACGCGGCACCTCAACCCATTCAAGGGGAATCTAGAGGAGTTTGTCCAGAGCCCTTCACAGGGAATTCGGCAACACTCTTGTGTTATACGTAGTGTTTAGTTTAAATAGTTTGTTTAGGTCATAATTGCTTTTAGCTTCCGCATTATTTGGCATTAAGTGACCATTAGATTAGCCATCACCTATTCACCCCCCCTCTAGGTGAACCTACATAAGTAACCGTAAGTCATAAGTTGTAAACTCTTTTACAATTGTAAGTGAGTTTTACGTAAGTAAATTTTAAAATATTTGGTTGTAATGTAAAATTGTAAATGAAAAAGTATATTATGTTTCACGGTATTTGATCGGTAGTGTGTAACTCGTAAGTGAAAAATTGACCATAAAACTAACTGTTTGGTGATTTAAATATATTAAATACAAAATACAATAAAATAATAAAAAGTAAATATTAAATATATTAAATATTTAAAATAAATATTAAAATAGTAAATAATAAAAACACTAAATATTAAAAATACTAAAATATTAAAATTTAAAAATAATAAAAATATTAGATTACTAAAATATTAATAGTAATCTAATTATTAAAAATATTAAATATTGTAATTTAATATTAGATATTATTAAATTCAATAATTCAATATTAGATTTCAAAATTTTAAAATAATTTAATAATAAAACATTGTTAATTTTATATTAAATATTACTGCTAATAAAAAATTTCTAATAATAATTATTATTACAATAATTAATAAACAACTTTAATCTAATAATTAAATTTAATCTAATAATTAAAAAAATTCTCATAATTTAAAAGTTTAATCTAATAAAAAATATTAATCTAATTACAATTAATTGTCTACAATATAGATTTACATCACCACAAAATTAACTATTTATGCTGCAAGTGAGATTTAAGTGGTATTTGCATGACCAAAAAATTAACTGTATGTGCTGCAAGTGAGTTATAGTGGGATTGCATGACCACAAAATTAACTGATTGTACTGCAAGTAAGCTGCAAGTGCATTTTATGACTGAAAGCATAGAAGTGGGAGCATGTTATAATGAATTTTGTTACAGCACTACCCCGTAGTCCAAAAAGAAATAATGCAGTTTGAGTGATTGCTGATCGACTTACTAAGTTAGCACATTTCATTCCCTACCGAGTAGGACAATCAACAGAAGTTCAGCGGAGAAATATATGAAGGAAATAGTTCGATTACATGGAGTCTCAGTTAATATTGTGTCAAATAGAGATGCCAAATTCACATCACACTTTTGGGAAAGCATACAAGAAAGTCTAGGGACTCGTCTGAAATTTAGTACAGCATATTACCCTCAGACCGATGGACAATCTGAAAGAACAATACAAATTTTTTAGGATATGTTGAGAGCTTGTATACTTGATTTTAAAAGATCATGAGAAGATCATATACACTTAGAAGAGTTTTCCTACAATAACAGTAATCAGGCAAGTATTAAAATGGCACATTCAAGGCTTTATATGGAAGAATGTGTAGATCACCATTATATTGGGATGAAGTCGGGGAAAGGAGACATTTAGGACCCGACATGTGAAAATACACCTAGAGGGGGGGTGAATAGGTGTAAGGCTAATCTAATGAACAATAATGCGGAATTAAAAACTAAATGCAACACACTTAGTGCGACCAACGAGTGTAGCCGAATTCCCGGTGAAGGGCTCTGGACTAACTCCTCTGAATTCCTCTAAATAAGAGTTGAGGTGCTATGTAAAACTCTCTTGGTTAAACACAAGTATGGGCACACACAAACAACACAAGCATGTATATGATATGACAATATGAATCAAATGTAAGAGAGAGAGAGTAAGAGAAAGTGGATCAATCGCAAACACCAAGATATGTTTCGAGGTTTGAGCACACAGCTCTACGTCCCCGCCTTCCAAAGAAGGATTTCCATTAACTCGTCCACACAGGACTTCCCACACAGGGAACCTGATTTGGGTAAATACAACCGGGAGTACACAACTCCTCTCTCAACCAATACAACCTCTCACTAGAGGCAAGGCACAAACAAATCACCTCTACACTTAGAGGGATAGGCACTTAGCCAAACAACAAATCAATCACATCACACTTGAGGTATTCTAACACAATCTCCACCTCTCACTAGAGGGAGCCAAATACCACTTTCACTAGCACCTCACACTTAAGGGATAACAACTCAATCACCTCTCACTAGAGGGATATCACAATCAATTGAAGGTTTACAACTTGGTGGTCTATTTCAACCACAAACCAATTTTCTCACTAAAACAAAGATCCTATAGATATGATAGAATGATAAGCTCAAGTGTGAGAAAATCAAGGTGTTTGAAAACCAATAACGAAGAAAAATACTTGGGAAAACAATTTGAATTTGATAGAAATGAAGAACAACACAAATATCCCAAATCTCTATTTTTCTTTAATTTTTCCAACCCTTGAAAAACAAATAAAGATGAATCCTTTTGGCTTAAAAACTCTTTTAAAAACTAGTGTTAAAACACTTATAAATGAGAGAAATTTTGCTCTTGGAAATCTTGTTGAAAACAACCAAGAAATGGGGTATTTATACCCTCATTTCAAATCTGCCCGTTGGCAGCTGAAAAGGGCCAGATTGCCCTTCCGGTCGAGCGGCCGGTCGACCGGCCAACGATCAAATTTTTGACCGTTGCGCCTGCCGGTCGACCGGGACTAGATCCAGAGAGCAACAGCTCTGGGCCAGTCGACCGCCCGGTCGACCGAAGCCGGATACAGAGAGCAGACTCTCTGTCCGGTCGACTGCTCGGTCGACCAGAGGCTTTTCTAGAGAGCAGAGCTCTCTGGCGGTCGACCGACCCGGTCGATCGGCCTCCCCAGCTTGGCTGCGTGCACGCTCTGTGCACGTCGGTCGACCGGCCTGGTCGGCTGCCCACTGCTACGGTCGACCGGCCCGGTCGACCGGCAGTCAGCGAGTCCAGCCTAATATAGGTCTTAAAAACTTGGGTTTTTATCTTTAATTATATCCCATAAAAACACATAAATTTCACAAAAATTAGTTCTTATTATATCTTTGAAATGCAAACATGTGTGACAAAAATTTAACACATATTTCAAACTTTTTGAACCATTTTTGTGACTTAGAAAATTTGCCTTAAATCAAAAACGGTATTTTCTAGAAACCAAACTTCTAAAGGAAAATACAGTTTTTCTATAAACTTGTATAAATACAAAAACATGATATTTAAACAACTTTGAAATATGGATAGAATCTAATATACATGAACGGTATTATATCTATGTTTTTGACAGTAAATCCAAAAATAAGTTTTGTCTAAATACAAAACTCCAAACACATGAATAGTGTATCAAAATAAGTTTTTCTAAGTATGTGAAGTATAGATGTATATAGATCAAATTTAATATACATTAAATCATGTAAACTTGTTTTGATTATATCTATACATGAAAACCAAGATCGGTTAAACCGAAAACCAAAACCAAAACATGAAACGTGTGTGTGTTGTAAACTTGAGCATATCACACTATCTAATCTTTACAATGGATCTAAACAAAATCTTAATTAAACAAACCGAAGCCTTCTTGTAGAACGTCGTCTCCAAGTTGACTTGATCCAAACGTGATCCACCGAGCTTGACTCCAACCGAATGCTAGATGTGAACTTTAACGCTCGAGCTCTTGAATCACCATGTGAAAGCTCCAAAACACCTTTGTTGAAGCTAATCACCTACTAATATCTTGATTAAATATCTGAAACTAAATATCACAAGATTATTAGTAAACTATAACTACATGAGTTAATCATCATCAAAACTAGAGTGGAAGGCCTCTGGGCCAACAATCTCCCCCTTTTTGATGATGACAAAACTCATGGAGTTATATATGCATGGATTAAAGTTAAGCTTCAAAGAAGCTCCCCGTTAACTCATGCATAGAAATAAACTATAAAGATATGCAATGAATGTTAAACATGAATATGCATAAACATGCATAAAATAATGAAATAAACATGCTCTTGATATTAAATTTTAAAATAAACATGTTCTTAAATAATTGCTCTTGATACCAGTAAAAATTTCAATAAAAGCTCTTGATACCAACAAAACAAAACATCAAAATATGTTCTTGATACTAATATCCATGCTCTTGATACCAATATCAACAAAACATAAAACAAATATTTTTAATATAAACTTTGATATAAACTAATATACACATGCATATATACTAAAATACTTCTCCCCCTTTTTGTCAATCATCAACAAAGGGGTTAAAGTAAAAAAATGTTCTCCCCCTTTTTTTCAGAAACAAAAATCAACAAAGGGGTGCAAACAATAAAGGTTATAAATAGAGAGGATGTTAAGCTTCCCTTGCATATAATCCATACAAATCAAAACATTATGATACCAATTGAAAAAAATATATCAATTTAGTGCAAGGTATACATAAAAACATCATGATACCAAATGATGATACCAATTGAAAATAAACTAAACATTTTGAAGATACCAAAAAAATTTTGATACCAAATTGAAAGATATAAACATATAGGTAATCTTGATACCAATTGTATAAATTAGTACCAATTGAAAATATTTTACACTTTTAATACCAATAGAAAAATATAAACCAATCTTTTTGGTTAAACACTAAACTCATTTTGCAATAGAGATACCAAATAAAGAATAATATCAATTTAATATTTTTGATACCAATATTGAAAATGAAACATATACCAATTGAAAATAATTTTCATCAGGAGCGTATGATACCAAATTAAAAAATCAATATCATTTTTCAATCATTTTTCAACATAAAGTGTGGGAGTAAGATAAGAAATGTAAATAAAACCAATTGAAAGGTGAAATATGAATTTTCTCCTCCTTTATTAAATACCAAACAAAACGATGCATAAGCTTGTATAAGATACCAATTGAAAAATAATAAATTGAAATATAATTGTCATTTATGGAATCAAGCTTAGCATAACCAAAATTTATGCTCAAAGATATAGAGATATAGTAAGCACAAATAAAAGTAAATACATATATGAAAACATATATGAGTATACAAAAAGAATGTCAATAGTGATACCAATTGAAATGATACAATGATACCAATTGAAACTATAATAAGAATCAAGTGTATAACTCATACTTTCTACCACCCATTTCACGCACATGTTTTAAATAAATTTTCAATAATGAGCATACAAGACATGGTCGCCCAACCAACCGCCCTTTGATGGGTAGGGGTTTTTAAAAAAAGTTTGAAAATAATATAACACGTTTGAAAACTCTACCATATGAAGAATACCGCAACTAATTTATATGATAAAATTTGTAAACTAGTACGAAATCCTTCGAGTAAGGAATAAAATAAAAATATATTCCATAAAAAACATGTAAGTCACATGATCATCAAACACTCAAAATCTATAAGGCACATATCATACTCATGAAAATAAAATCATGAGAAAATATTAAGTAAAGTGAGTGTATAAGAGTTATGTGAAACACATCATCATGAAAAAAAGGCAATCAAGCTCAATATGAAATTCCTTAAAACATGAAAATCATCAAAATTATAATCCTTCAAGGTATATGTATGTTTTTTACAAACTAGAGTATACATACATATCCAAACATGAACGAGTCCACAAAAGTATATGCATGAAGGCAAGTGGCTCAAGGATGTATATGTCTAACTAATAGTTTAGGTAAAATAGACATATCATGAAGTTTAACATAAATATGAAAACATGTCAAAAATATGGAATACAAGTCAAAATGTATGAATCATCAAAACTAAATTATACTAGTACATCTAATGGGTATAAATGAGCATTCAAGCATAAACATATAATAATCTATTTATGGCTCACTAGTTGTACAAGTATATATCCAAGTTTTAATGAAAATTAACATCTAAACATGTAATCAAAACATGAAGCATAGAAATCAAAACAAAACTCATATGATCCTTCTGATAAATGCACATGTATTAGATCTAAGATACACACAATAGCTAAAACAAATGTGAGAACACAAAAGTATAAGTCCATATTAAACATGGGTGATCTCAAATACTAATCATGCATATCACAAGTCTAATAATCATGACATTTAACATACTAATCATGAAATATCAAAACATGCTAAAAATGAATATGAAAGCATGTAAACATAAACCCATGAGGGTATATCTCTATGTCTCCAAACCAAGGTGATCCTCCCACCAAACTCTCCTTGAAAGTGAGTGATGCATCCAAATTGTCCTCTTTAAGCTTGGAACGCATCCACCTTAAGGCACCATTACTCCCACGTCAAGTGAGAGCCCACACCTACATCAAACAAAATAGGAGTGGTCTTTGGTACCCATACTCTTTTGGGTCCATGGGGGTTAGCTCCTTTCCTAACCCCAACAAATTTATTTGCTAAATTTGAATCATGTATCCTATCATAACAAAATTTAGTAAGGTGGCCCTTACGTCCACAATGTGTACAAGTGTACACATGAGCATACAAAGTGTTATGGGTGTGAACGTAAGGAGCATGTGTATGCCGTGGTTTGTGTGCATGCATAGGAGGAACTTGCTTCTTTCGAAACATAGATTCTAAACGTGTGTGGTTCAAAGCACATTCCCAAACAATCCATACTCTTCTTTAGCAAACAAAAATCATTTTCAATCATGGAAGAAGAGGTGCATGCAATAGGTATGCTAGATGATGAAGCTACACTAGCATGGCAAACATGAGAGTCTAAATCATTTTTCAAAGTTTTATTTTCATTTAAGCAATCTTTCAATTCTTTTGAAATCAAATCAATTTTGTTTTTCAAAGAATCATTTTCTTTTAAAACAAAAACAAGTTTTTAAGATAGACTTTCATTTTTCTTCAAAACATTTTCATAATCATTTTTACTTTTTAGAATCTTATTTTCATTTAGGGCAAGATCAAGCTTAGATTTCAATGAATCTCTTTCATTAGAAATCTCATCTCTTTCTTGCAAAATAATATCAAATTTTGAAGACAAATCCTTATTTTGTTTAGTTAACTTACAAGTTTTCTTTTTCAAAACTTTGTATTTTTTAAGGAGGTTCTCACAAACAATAGATAGTTCTTCATTCAAAGCATCGGGATCAACATAATCATAACAAGAAGAACTAGCACTATCTAGTTGAGTGTCCGAATGTACCTCAAGGGAGTCATTCCCTTGGACCATGAAGCAACGTTGGTCGGACTCTTCTCCACTAGATTCCTTCTCCATTTGGATTGTCAATTGAAGCTTTGGAAAGGTCAAGATGTTCCACACTGCAAAGGCGGAGACACAATGAGAAACCATATTTAGATATTATTTACTAAGAGATACTCTAAGTGCCTTTAGGGCTTGTGCATTGGCCTCTATATGCATGCTATTACTAAGGTAGGATTCCTTAGTAATGGCAAGGTAAACTTTATAACCTAGGGCTTTTAAATGCCAACTCATCCTAACCTTTCATATATCAATTTTATAGATATCAAACATGGGAGGGCTATCCATGAGTGCAAGCAATATGTGTACAAATACAAATGATAGATTAGCAACTAAGATCACACTCCTAGGTGGTTAAACCTAATATCAGGAGCGTAGGCTCTGATACCAATTGAAAATACACCTAGAGGGGGGGTGAATAGGTGTAAGGCTAATCTAATGAACAATAATGCGGAATTAAAAACTAAATGCAACACACTTAGTGTAACCAACGAGAGTATCTGAATTCCCGGTGAAGGGCTCTGGACTAACTCCTCTGAATTCCTTTAAATAAGAGTTGAGGTGCTATGTAAAGCTTTCTTGGTTAAACACAAGTATGAGCGCACACAAACAACACAAGTATGTATATGATATGACAATATGAATCAATGCACAAATGTAAGAGAGAGAGAGTAAAAGAAAGTGGATCAATCGCAAACACTAAGATATGTTTCGAGGTTCAAGCACACAACTCTACGTCCCGCCATCACACAGAAGGATTTTCACTAACTCGTCCACACAGGACTTCCCACACAGGGAACCTCCACTGAGGATTTGGGTAAATACAATCGGGAGTACACAACTCCTCTCTCAACCAATACAACCTCTCACTAGAGGCAAGGCACAAACAAATCACCTCTACACTTAGAGGGATAGACACTTAGCCAAATAACAAATCAATCACATCACACTTGAGGGATTCCAACACAATCTCCACCTCTCACTAGAGGGAGCCAAATACCACTTCCACTATCACATCACACTTGAGGGATAACAACTCAATCACCTCTCACTAGAGGGATATCACAATCAATGGAAGGTTTACAACTTGGTGGTCTATTTCAACCACAAACCAATTTTCTCACTAAAACAAAGATCTATAGATAGGATAGAATGATAAGCTCAAGTGTGAGAAAATCAAGGTGTTTGGAAATCAAATGACAAAGAAAAATACTTAGGAAAATAATTTGAATTTGATAGAAATGAAGAACAACACAAATATCCCAAATTTCTATTTTTCTTTAATTTTTCCAACCCTTGAAAAACAAATAAAGATGAATCCTTTTGGCTTAAAAATCTTTTGAAAACTAGTGTTAAAACATTTATAAATGAGAGAAATTTTGCTCTTGAAAATCTTGTTAAAAACAACCAAGAAATGGGGTATTTATACCTTCATTTCAAATCTGCCCGTTGGCAGCTGAAAAGGGCCAGATTGCCCTTCCAGTCGACCAGCCGGTCTACCGGCCAACGGTCAAATTTTTGATCGTTGCGCCTGCCGGTCGACCGGGACTGGATCCAGAGAGCAACGGCTCTCTGGCCGGTCGACCGCCCGGTCGACCAAAGCCGGATACAGAGAGCAGACTCTCTGTCCGGTCGATCGCTCGGTCGACCGGAGGCTTTTTCAGAGAGCAGAGCTCTCTGGCGGTCGACTGGCCTCCCCAGCTTGGCTGCGTGTACGCTCTGTACATGTCGGTCGACCGGCCCGGCCGACCGCCCACTGCTACGGTCGACCGGCCCGGTCGACCGGCAGTCAGCCAGTCCAGCCTAATATAGGTCATAAAAACTTGGGTTTTTATTTTAATTAAATCCCATAAAAACACATAAATTCCACAAAAATCAGTTCTTATTGTATCTTTGAAATGCAAACATGTGTGACAAAAATTCAACACATATTTCAAACTTTTTGAACCATTTTTGTGACTTTAGAAATTTGCCTTAAATCAAAAACGGTATTTTCTAGAAACCAAATTTCTAAAGAAAAATACAGTTTTTCTATAAACTTGTATAAATACAAAAACATGATATTTAAACAACTTTGAAGCATATAGTATATGGATAGAATCCAATATATATGAAATGTATTATATCTATGTTTTTGACATTAAATCCAAAAATAAGTTTTGTCTAAATACAAAACTCCAAACACATGAATAGTGTATCAAAATAAGTTTTTTCTAAGTATGTGAAGCATAGATGTATATAGATCAAATCTAATATACATTAAACCATTTAAACTTGTTTTGATTCTATCTATTCATGAAAACTAAGATTGGTTAAATCGAAAACCAAAACCAAAACATGAAACGTGTGTGTGTTGTGAACTTGAGCATATCACACTGTCTAATCTTTACAATGGATCTAAACAAAATCTTAACTAAACAAACCGAAGCCTTGTTGTAGAATGCCGTCTCCAAGTTGACTCGATCCAAACGTGATCCACCGAGCTTGACTCCAACCGAGTGCTAGATGTGAACTTTGACGCTCGAGCTCTTGAATCACCATATGAAAGGTCTAAAACACCTTTGTTGAAGCTCATCACCTACTAATATCTTGATTAAATATCTGAAACTAAATGTCATAAGATTATTAGTAAACTATAACTACATGAGTTAATCATCATCAAAACTAGAGTGGAAGGACTCTGGGCCAACAACATGATGATTCAAACAGTGGATAAAGTTAGATTAATCCATGAACATCCCCCGACATCTCAAAGCAGACAGAAAAGTTGACAGATTTGAAAAGGAGACCATTACAACTTAATGTCAGAGAATATGTATTCTTAAAAATATCTCCAACCAAGAGAGTGATTCAGTTTGGAGTATGAGAAAAATTGAGCCCAAGATATATAAGTCCATTTGAGATTCTGAAAAGAGTAGAAGTAGCCTACAAAATGACTCTACCACCATCCCTAGGAGTCCACAATGTATTTCATATGTCTCAATTAAGGAAATATATTCTGGGTGACAGTCACATGGTGAATTATTTAGAACTAGACCTGCAACCATATTTGTCTTATATGAAGCAGCCAATGGCCATATTAGATAGAAGTGTGAAGACACAAAAGAACAAGTGATTGAAGCAAAACCTGCACATAAAAATAAAGAATTTCAGATTTAGAATGAAGATGTGCAAGTGCTCAATTCTTACCGCTATAGCAATTGGCTATGCGGGTCGTGATCCACAAGGAGGGTTTTACGATAGAAGCGTTTACGTTTTTGTATTGAAATCTTTATGAAAACCAAACGAGAGTTCTTCTCTGTTTTTAAGTTAAAAAAAAGTGGAAAAGAATTATGTCAAAGTTAGAAGAAAATGAGAGATGAAGAAGGTGGAAAAAATCAGAAAATGGCGAAAGCGACTATGTACAAATGATTATTTACAAGGAAGTAAAAAGGAGTTGTGTTGGTGATTTAATTTACAGAATTGAAAGAAAAGAAATAAAAGTAAATACTTACCTTCTTTTCAGTAAAAGCTTACCTTGAGTCTTTGCGACGATGTTACCTTGAATTGGAGGCAATCAGCGCATAGCCCATAAGAGTCGATTTTTGGTCTCTTCCACATTACATCATCAAGATACTCAAGCATGAAATGATACAGAGAGACTCACAATTCCATCGTCATGAGCTATCGGTGGCACTCGCAAAAGCAAAGCTCTTTCGATGCTTTAGACTCACTTGGAAGACAGTTGTACCGAAAAGAAAAGTGAAGTAGAAAAGAAGAAGAAGAAGAAGAAGAAGAAGAAAACTAAAAAGAAGTACATACGAAGAAAGAACATCGATTCGATTTCATAACGATCAAAGAAAAGAAATAAACCTTACACCATTGTCACTTTTAGCTCAAGCTTCATTCTTGTTCTTCGATGAAAGTCGATCTCCTCTGAATTACATAAATAAAGACTAAAATTACATGAACAAGAAAAACAAAAACCTAAACTAAGAAATGAAAAACTAGTCTAAATCCTAACTCTGCATGGTCGTCCATTTTCAGCACAAAGAATGGCCTTTTATAGGCAAAACCCTAACCATCAGGATCCCGGGAGATCGGGGGAGCAAACGCACCCCTAACTCCCCAAACTTGCCGCGGAAACGCGGCTTTTGCCGCGTTTCCGCGGCCAAGGTGTGGCCAGATGGCCACACCCTGTTGGTGGGTTGCCCTGGTTTCGCCCTCTGACTTTATTTGGAGTTGGTTTTTCAGTTTGAGTCCTGGATTCTGACGAAATGGCCTTGGATTCTTGGCTTTTAACCAATCGATTCTGAGAGGATTCTTCTCAACCGGTTTTCAGCCTCTTGATTTTGCCCTGATTTACTGAGTGCGAATTAATTCTGATTTAATTCAGAATTTTGGTGGGCTTTGGGCTCATTTCTCTTCATCTCCTTAAAGAATGGGCCTGCAAATAAATTAAGCAATTAATTAAGACTATGCAAAGTTTTATTCTAGAATAAGTATGGAAATATGATACTAAATATGCAACATTAGCGACCAATCACACCCCATACCTATCTTTTGCTCGTCCTTGAGTAAAATAACTAAACTATACTAAGGATTATTAGACCACTTTCGCAGGTCACGCGATTGCACTGAGCATGTGCAACAAGCCGTTAAACCTCTAGGTTTCCCCTAGAGGACGAGTTTTGTCTCGTGAGGGTTTTCAGCGGATTGCACCCACAAAATCCATAAAGAAAGAGAAACAAAGAGTTAGTATTTTCGAAAAGCATTTTGAAAGAGAAAAATATTTGAAATATAATTGTAAGATTTAAGTAATCTATAAGTTATAGGAAAACAGAATTTTTCATTCCTAAACTTAGTCTCTATTCAAAAATTTGTTATCAATCAAAGTAAGGAGTCAAATTGTACTTCTCATCTAGTCTATTACTTTACCCTAAGTCATATGCACCTTGTGACTGTGAAAATTTTGACTAAGGGTTCATTAACTCTAACTCTTATGCCATATTTATTTACATATATATATATTTTTTTCTTTTTTTTGGTGGTATTATTCCTTAGTTCTATTAGGCTTTCTAATCTGCCCATGTAACGAGCCTTTAATCGATGACTCCCAAACCTAATGGTCTTAGGGCACCGGGTGAGAAAACACCCCAAGGACTTAAAGACTCGAGCAAATAAGGCCACAAAACTAAAGATTTTATTATATGGACCTCTTTTAGGAGTGAATACTTATGCTTTATTAGACACAAATACCCAGCTTAATCAAAGGATATATCTTTTTTTCTCAAACTTATCTAGTCATCTTTCGCATAAATACTAATGCTTACTTAGGCCAAAGCACCTAGCTAATCAATAATTAGATTTGTTTATCTTTTTTTTCTTTTTTTTATAAGGCATAAGAATCTTTGTTTTTGAACCCTAAGTGTGTAAGTGTATGAAGTGTGCATATTTCATCAAGGTAAAGATCAAGACTAAATTACTTTGACAAATTATCTTCCTAACTCTAAATATCAAACAAATAATCTTATTTTGACCAAGTATAAGAAATCTTAATTTGAATTTTCCTATTCCTTAAAATTAACTTAATTTCTTACAAAAAATATGTCAAAATATTGTTTCTATTTTCAAAAAGTTTTTAAAAGTAAAGAAAATGTTAATATTTTTTTTTGAAAAGAAAAACAAAACTAAGTTATGTTAGACCCTCCCCCACACCTATCTCATGCATTGTCCTCAATGTATGAATTAATGCATAGGTGCATGAAAAAGACGAAAGGGAAGGAAAATGTTACCTTATGGTGGTGGTCCGGTGGTGGTCTGATTGGTCAACGAAATGCGGCCCAATCGACTTTTCTTTGGGTTCGGAGGAACCCACCAACAATTTCTCTAATATAACCCATTAAAAAGATGTATCCATAAAGGATCTTTATTAAATATTTAACCCCATCTAATTTTCATATTCCATAACTAATTTCGGAGTCAAATTTGTCAACCACCTCGTCCCAGAATGGAGTATGAAATGATAGAACGGTTGACTTGGACTCAGGAAGGACAGGAACTAATACCGACTCAGGAAGGTGACTTAAGTCAAGTAAAGGTTCAGGAGTCGAAATTGGTTCAAGAAGTGAGTCCAAGTCAAGAAGTTGAAACTCAAGTCCACATGCATTTTCTAACAATGGGATGTGACCTAATATGGGTGATTCAAGTTCAGGAATGATAGGTGGGGGAATCAAAACTGACTCTAACATATTACTCAAGTTTGGTACAAAACAGAAGTCAAGATTGATTCAGAAAGCTGAACTGGATCACAGATTTGAAAATCTAGGTCACATATCTCATTGAGTTCAATATCAAAAAAATGAGAACTTGCCAATTTGTCAATAGGATTTTCAAAAGTGTAAAATTGGTCAAGTTCAATATGGTCATCAAAAATTTGATTGAAGCAAAACCTGGACATAAAAATAAAGAATTTCAGATTTAGAATGAAGATGTGCAAGTGCTCAATTCTTACCACTATAGCAATTGGCTATGCGGGTCTTGATCCACAAGGAGGTTTTGCGATAGAAGCGTTTACGTTTTTGTATTGAAATCTTTATGAAAACCAAACGAGAGTTCTTCTCTGTTTTTAAGTTAAAAAAAGTGGAAAAGAATTATGTCAAAGTTAGAAGAAAATGAGAGATGAAGAAGGTGGAAAAAAATCAGAAAACGGCGAAAGCGACTATGTACAAATGATTATTTACAAGGAAGTGAAAAGGAGTGGTGTTGGTGATTTAATTTACAGAAATGAAAGAAAAGAAATAAAAGTAAATACTTACCTTCTTTTCAGTAAAAGCTTACCTTGAGTCTTTGCGACGATGTTACCTTGAATTGGAGGCAATCAGCGCATAGCCCATAAGAGTCGATTTTTGGTCTCTTCCACATTACATCATCAAGATACTCAAGCATGAAATGATACAGAGAGACTCACAATTCCATCGTCATGAGCTATCGGTGGCACTCGCAAAAGCAAGGCTCTTTCGATGCTTTAGACTCACTTGGAAGACAGTTGTACCGAAAAGAAAAGTGAAGTAGAAAAGAAGAAGAAGAAAACTAAAAAGAAGTACATACGAAGAAAGAACATTGATTCGATTTCATAACGATCAAAGAAAAGAAATAAACCTTACACCATTGTCACTTTTAGCTCAAGCTTCATTCTTGTTCTTCGATGAAAGTCGATCTCCTCTGAATTACATAAATAAAGACTAAAATTACATGAACAAGAAAAACAAAAACCTAAACTAAGAAATGAAAACTAGTCTAAATCCTAACTCTGCATGGTCGTCCATTTTCAGCACAAAGAATGGCCTTTTATAGGCAAAACCCTAACCATCAGGATCCCGGGGAGATCGGGAGAGCAAACGCTCCCCCTAACTCCCCAAACTTGCCGCAGAAATGCGGCTTTTGCCGCGTTTTCGCGGCCAAGGTGTGGCCAGATGGCCACACCCTGTTGGTGGGTTGCCCTGTTTTCGCCCTCTGACTTTATCTGGAGTTGGTTTTTCAGTTTGAGTCCCAGATTCTGACGAAATGGCCTTGGATTCTTGGCTTTTAACCAATCGATTCTGAGAGGATTCTTCTCAACCGGTTTTCAGCCTCTTGATTTTGCCCTGATTTACTGAGTGCGAATTAATTCTGATTTAATTCAGAATTTGGTGGGCTTTGGGCTCATTTCTCTTCATCTCCTTAAAGAATGGGCCTGCAAATAAATTAAGCAATTAATTAAGACTATGCAAAGTTTTATTCTAGAATAAGTATGGAAATATGATACTAAATATGCAACATTAGCGACCAATCAACAAGGCAATTCCATATTGGTTTCGTGGAACTGGCATGCTCCAGGAGAGGCTATTTGGGAGCGAGAAGATGTCATTAGAGAATGTTATCCCCACCTTCTTTATCTTGATGGTAACTCCTCCTCCTTTTATCCTTAAC
Source organism: Agave tequilana (assembly GCA_038442645.1). Classification (NCBI taxonomy): domain Eukaryota; kingdom Viridiplantae; phylum Streptophyta; class Magnoliopsida; order Asparagales; family Asparagaceae; genus Agave; species Agave tequilana. Next base: position 28,573 of record JAVJIF010007320.1, on the reverse strand, counting down.
TTTTTGTACGTATTTCCTCCCTATCAAAATTTCGAGGACGAAATTTTTGTAAGGGGGTAGAATGCAATACTTCTATTCCAAATATGTATCCTATTACGGTTTCTAATTTTTCGATCGTATTCACGTAATTTTATGTACATTTTGACTTCTGTTTAACCTGGAATTTTGACACCAGACCCACCATTAAGTCTTGACTTAGCTTGATAAATTTTCAAAACTTTTCTTTTTATTTTCCTATTAATTTTTCTCTTTTCTTTTTCTTCTCTTTTCCTTTACTTTCTTTACATTTTCTTTCCTTTATCGTTTTCTTTTCTTCCTTTTCTTTTTTATTAATTTATTGGCCAAATTTTACACTTAGCCCCCAAAATATTTTTCCTTTTTCTTTTCTTTTTTTTTTTTCCTTTCTTTTCTTTTTCTTTTTCTTTCTTTTCCTTTCTCCTTTTTCTCTCCATTTTTATGCAGCTTTCTCCATTCTTTTTTCTTTCTCCTTAATCCAATTCCTTGGCTTCTTCTACAAACCTCCTCTCCCTTATCTCTCTCCTTCACTCCCATGCCCGGTGATTGCATATATTTATTGCATTATTCTTTATTACATTTTCATATTTATCATATAATAAATCTGCTAAATTTCTTGTCTTAAATGTCTATTTTGCAAAAGATACCATGGGGAGAAAGAAGATAAAATCAAATCAATATCAGTTAAATTCAGATTTAATTAGATCTATTTGGTTAAAGGAGGATGATCTCAAATCCAATTGGTTAAATTTAATTTTTGATGAATCAAGTATTTAAATCTAAGAATCAAGCAAGGATAACATCAAATACAGAGTGAAATCCAAAGGTATAAATGGATAGAGAGAAGATCAACGGATGAGATGAAGCAAATTTGACTCAGATTCTAACAGAATACATTTTAATATTTGAATCATAACTTTCGCTACCGAAATTCAAATCTAATGATTCAAGATGATCCAGAAAGAAGACTTAAAGGTCTACAACTCTTAAGTAATCACTGTTTCTAATTCTTTCATTTGATAAGTTATATTCAGCAATCAACACGCCAACAAGGTGCAGATCAAAACTGAATATCTACATCAAATCAAGTTTAGAGATAAGGGAAGGATTCAAATTCAGAAATATCCAGCTTCCCCATCTTCATACTCCTCTAATCTCTGCATTTCTCCTATAAATACCTGCAATCTCAAAGGCAAAGGGGGACAACCAATCAGAAAGTAGAATTTAGGCTATACTGTGGTTTGTAACTTAGGTTTTTAATTTTCATTTATGTAATTTTTATTTTCTTTATATAACTGAGAGAAGAGGAGACTTTCATGGAGAAATGAGAACAAGCTTGTACTGAGGGTGACACCGGTATAAGTAATCTTTTCTTTCATTGTTATTTGAATTGAATCGAGGTTTCTTTTTCTTCTTTACTCTTGTTTTCGTTTACTTCCCTCTTCTGTATTTGTAGATCCAAATGAAATCGATAGCCTCGAAGTTGCCTTGCCCTTACAAGTGTTGTTGATGGCTTATGGTGATGGATATCTATTTCTATGATAGTGTAGCTTGTCCCTTCAATTCATAGTAATACGGGAATGGCCAAGATACTATTTGTCATACTTCGCTTGCCTTCAAACAAAGGTACTGTAACCCTCGGGTCCCGATATACGTATGTTAATACTGGTATCTGATATTGATTTAATTATCCTGGTAATCAGATTGAGGCCACTTTAGCTCAAGATATTATTTCCCATTATTTATAATTTTTCTAGAATTTTGAAATTTTTTTGGGAATTATTGAGAAGAATCTCAATTCGGGTCGATCGGTGTCACGGTCTGACTCCGGGATTTTTAATTAACTATCGGGAATGAATTTTGAAAATCTGACTTTACAACAATGTTTAGGATGACATCTTCTATTTTTTAGAATTTTTGAGGATTTTTCTGAATTAATAGAGTTTAATCCAATAAAATAATGCTTAAATGTTTATTCAAAAAAATAAAATGAAATTAAAATAAATTTAAAAAAAACTAGCATGTGTATCATAATAGGTTTCGAACCCCACATGCCCCACATGTGAAATGAATGCTCTAACCACATGGCCACTTTGGTATTTGTTCCTTTGTGGAAGCCATTCTATTTGAACATTTTTCCCTTGCCTCTACAACCAAAAAACAAACTTTATTAATTGTTTCTTCTCAAATTCGAACCATGGCCACCACCCCATATTATAACACCCAGACCGCTTTGCCACGTTGACATGTTGACTTAAAACCCAAGCCCATTTATTTAAACCACGCTTTAACTCCCCCATCTTCTCCAACTTCCCCCACACTCTCTAACTTCTCCTACACTTTCTCCCCTCATTCCCACTCATACAAACTGAACCCACTACTCCTCTCACGTAGCCTAACTCTCAGGGGGGCTTAGGGGTGTGTGTGGTGCCTATAAAAGGGACATCTCATCATCTCAAGTCACTTGCAAAACTTCAATCTCTCTTTCTTTCTTCCACTACAATATCTCTTCCTCTTTCAAATTTGGTGAGATTCTGAAGTACTAGACAAGAGAAGAAGATTCAGACAGAAGGGAAGCGTTTCAGGTATTTTATTTTGCATTTTTGTAGAATTTAGTTCGTTGTGACATTTCACCAAACACGTAGTATGCGTTACATGTTAGCTTTAATTTCACCTTGTAAAACGCATGCTAAAGTCACAATAAAATTTTGTAGAACACCTAGGATATGCCTCCTAATTATCATGATTTTTAATTTATTTTTAGAAATTTATTTACAATCAAAAAAAATTGGACTGTGATGTGCACTGCACTGTGCACAGCACAATGCAGACCAGGCCAGGGCTGGCCTGGGCCAGACCAGACCCAACCTGGGTCTGGTCGCGCCAGGCCAGGCCCAGCCTGGCCTGGTCGGGCTCGGCCAGACCCGACTGGGTCTGGGCTCAGCCAGACCCGACTGGGTCTGGGCACAGACCCGGGTTACAGACCCGAACCCGACCCTAAAAAAAAAAAGAAAAAAGAGAAAAAGAAAGAAAGGGAAAAAAAAAGAAAAAGTAAAAGAAAAAGAAAAAGAAAAAGAAAAAGAAAAAGAAAAGGAATAAATAAAAAAATAAGTAGAAAAATAATTGTAGCATTTACTATTGCAAACTAGACCCAAACCCATTACTGTAGTAACAGACCCGTTAAGCTTTTTATTTATTTTTATTGATTTTTAGGTTCATTTTAATTCAGAAAATTTCAGAAAATTTACAAAAAATTCTAGAAAATTCACAGAAAATCACAAACTAAATTTGAAACTATATAAAATTATTTTGATATAATATTACTTAGAATAACATGAAATTAAATATTTTTATAATTACTATTCAATGATAATTTATTTAAAATTGACCAATAAATTACTAAATAGCACAAAAAAATGAAATTCATAGTTCAGTAATATGTAAATATTATACATCAATTTATTAGCTTATGCAAGTATTTTAGTATGAAAATATATTTTTAAATAGTTGCTATAAATTTAGAAATTAAATTATCTGAAAATATTAACCAACCAAAATTATAATAAATAGTAAAAAAATTACTTTAGTATTTAACTTATCACTGAATAAGAATATATCAAGTCTCTAATTAATTCACACAATATTTAGTCCGCGAATTTTTACCCAGAGCTGGTTGGAGTTACGGGAATTCAGACTCCAACGACATCAGGCAAGTGTACACGATTCTCTTCTCGTTGACTTTCGTCTTGATCTTAATTCTTCCTCTTAAATATAAATCATGGTTATCATATTGCATGATCATTAATACTATCTTGTGATCATATTTACATATCAGCTTTTCTCTTCCGATTATATGACAATTATTCTTGTATTTTTGATATTATTACATGTACCATCTCGTGATCATGTTACATTGCCTTACATATCGTATTCTCATCTCATTCCTATACAAACTGCATTCAACTTAAAGTTGCATGATTGCTTGTATGTGGTAGACTAATTTATTGACGTGAAGTTTATACTGATCATGACAAATACTGTGATTTGGATCTTAAGGTTAACTGGATAATAATGAAGAAGATTGATAGTTAAAGATTGAATATCGAATGATATTGTGCTCCTGATATTACTGGAAATTAATCAAGGAAATTGACCATTATATTCTGAAAAATTATTCGAGGATACTTGTTGGATTATGGACATATGATCAAGATCGACTTAGCCTTTGGATTACATGATATTGTCATCACTTGCACTACTTTGCTTGTATTTGGTATCACTTGCACAACTTTATATTTATGACTTGTTATTGTCACTGGTTACATTGTCTAGTGATCTTGATACACATTATATCCACTATCTGTCACTGATATTTTTGGTACCGATTTCTGATCACATAACCCTGAGTAACACACTGTTTGCATTTGCATTTAATTAATAAATTAATCAAGCCGGAGTTATTGGGGAGATTGTAGCAGGAAAAATCCAGGAGGTGTGCTTGGAAGGGCGACCCCTTATGGGTTTGGATGCCACACATGATCTTGTTATTTATGCGCGCTCCTGTTATTACATGTTACATGATACCTGAGTACAGTGAACTGTTTCTCCCTGCTATCAAGATCCACTAACGCATCACTTGTTTGATATGCAGTTGTCCTATAGGATGAGGCACAAGATGATTGCATTAGTTAGAGTAATAAAATATACTAGACATATGCACTTGCATCATCTCCTGCATTGTCTTCAGTGATTTAGTACCTGAGATATATTTTCAAGATACTGATACTTGAGACTCATGTGACATGCATTGTCTTGACTACATGACATTCCTGGACAGCCATGTTATTTTATCTTGTGATCTCGAGTTCTTATGATCTTGTGATTATGTTTCACGACAATTACTTGTCCAGGACGTCTCATGTTCATTATATACATGTCATACCATGCATGCACGATGTTATTGTACATGATCTATCTTCTTAATTACTGTTATTGTTATTAGTTTCAGTTCTCGATACTGCCAAACATATTGTTCTTATGTCCTATTTATTGTTACTACATTTCATATTCTCTTTTTGATCGTTCTTTTCCCTTCGTGTACTCTTGCTAGTCTGCTTCTGACGGACCTTTATATTATTTTTCAGTATTTAGATCAGGAAGCTGGTACAAAGAGTTGTTCGTAGATCATATTCTGGTTTCGTGTTCTCCGGTGAGTTCAGTTTTCTTCTTGACTTATTTTATTCAGATATAGTGGATGATATTTTTATGATTCAGTTTTTCATATATGTGATTTTATCCCTGTGTTTGTTTGTATGTGCATATATGTGTGCTATCCTGCTTGTTATTGACAGCCTAAGATACCCATGGAAGAGATTTCACTCTTCGTGAGTATCTGCTGGCCATCGTCACATACCTGTATTCCACATTTTGGAAATCGGGGCGTGACATGGTTTAGTTGGTATCAGAGCCAGGTTAGTTATGAAAAGGACACCTAGAGGGGGGGTGAATAGGTGTACTTGCTAATCTAAGAACTAAATGCGCTAAATGCGGAAGCTAATGCAAATTTTGCAATCACACTTAATACAACCAACAAGTGTAGCCGAATTCCCCGTGAAGGGCTCTGGACTAACTCCTCTTATTCCCCTTGAATGGGTTGAGGTGCTATGTGAAGCTCTTGTGGTTAAGTATAAGTGAGGCACACACACAAGCAATCCAAGCATATACAAGATATAGCAATATGAAATAATGCAAGGCACAAATGCAAGCAAGTATGAATGATATGACAATATGTATAATGCTAAGAATGATGCTTTGCACAAATGTAAAGAGAGAGAGAGAGTTGAGAGACAAGTGGATCAAACGCAAACAACAAGATATGTTTCGAGGTTCGAGCACCCAGCTCTACATCCCCGCCTACACCACCGTGTAGGATTTCCAATCCACTATAACGTCCACCGAGGACTCCCACCGAGGGAACCTTCACCGAGAAGGATTTTACAACAAGGGAGTACCGAACTCCTCACTCAAACACCGCCTCACAACCGAGGGGTAGGCCCTAGCCAAACAACAACAACAACACCTCTACCGAAGAGGGTTCCAAACCAATACCACTCCGATCAACATCTACCAAAGAGGGATACACAAAAGCGAGGGTTTACAATCTTGGAGGCTTAACCTCAAACACTTCTCTTTTTCTCTCTTTTCCACAAAACAAAAATCCTAATAGATTAGGATAGAAGATAGCTCAAGTGTGGAAAACTAGGTGTTTGGAAAACACAAACTCAAAGAAAAATCTTGGGAAAAACTCTTGGTAAATGATATAAGTGAAGAACAAAAAATCTCCCAATTTTCTATTTTTCTTTGATTTTCCAAAAACCCAAAAACAAATAAGATAGATCTTTTTGGCACTAAAACACTTTTGAAAACTTGTTTAAAACTCAGGAGAAACTGTGTATTTTCTTCTTGAAAACCTTAGCCAAAAACCAAAAGAAATGGGGTTTATATAGGCAAAACAGAAACTAGCCGTTAGGCTGATGTGACAGCCTGACAAGCCTGGCGGTCGGCTGCCCGGTCGACCGCCAACGGTCAAAAATGTGACCGTTGGGCAAACTCGGTCGACCGCCCGGTCGACCCAAATATACAGAGAGCAGAGCTCTCAGTTACGGTCGACCGTCCGGGTCGACCGCCCTTGTGTCTGCCAGACGTGCACGGTCTGTGCATGTCGGTCGACCTCACGGGTCGACCGGCCCTTGGTGCGGTCGACCGACCTGGCCTGTCAGCACAAACCTGGTCAGAAACACAAGTTAGAAATATTTTTGAAAAATCTTTTAACACTTCTAAAAATCACCAAAATAGTTTTATCATCTTGCAATGATATATAAACATGTGATAAAAGTTTAGCTCAAATATCAATCAATATGAACTATTTTTGTGTCTTATCATTTTTACCAAAAACCAAAACATGTATTTTTATCAACTTAGATTTTTCAATACATGAATAGGAAAGTCAAAATAAGTTTGTTTAAGATGTTTAAGCATGTATGTGTAGCTAGAATACATCTATTATACATATAAACCATGTAAACTTATTTTGATCAATCTATTCATGAAACACATATCGGTTAAATTAAAAACCGAAAAACCATATCCAAACATAAAACTTGTGTGTGTTTTGCACTTGAGCATATCAACTATTCTAAGCTTTACAAATGGATCTAAAACACACTAAACACTAGGATACCTAAGTCTTCTTGACGATCTTCCATCTTCAAGTAGACCCGATCCAAAACTCCATCCATGAGCTAGGCAAAGTGTGATCTTGATGCTTGAGCCCTGGAATCACCATGTGAAAGCTTCCAAACTCTTTTTTTCGAAGCAATCACAACTAATATCTTGATTAATGATCTGAGACTAAAAACACAAGAATATTAGTAAACATAACTACATGAGTTAATCATCATCAAAACTAGGATGGAAGGCCTTTGGGCCAACAAGTTATATGCCATATATGCAATCAGGCCACATATATGATAATCATCCACGAAATTATCTGAGTAAACAGTCATTGACTCCCTTCTCTGACTCCATACTTGTACAATCGACCCCGGAATCCTTGAACCGTCACCTTGATGTGACTCTTCCATCCATGTAGTCTTCATACCTACTCTGCCCTGCTTGATCATGTCTGGTTAGACTATTCTTGGTTTAGATTGAGGATAGGTATATTGAGGACTTAACCTGATTATTTGGACGAAGAAGCATAATTGAGAGGATCTTTGTCGAATTATCTGGTAGTTAATTTTATGAGGAATTTTGGATATTAAATTTTTTGAGATACATGTCTACAAGGGAATCATAGTGAGAGGTAAGACTTAAGATAATAATCATGCCTGATTAAATAATGATCAAATCCCATTCATACATATTGGATTTAGTGCATGGATCTTGGAGTGATAATCAGATCAATAAATGGAACTATTGCCTTGGGCAAAATATGACTATACCTTGGATCAGATTGCTTGGATTTAGTTTCTGAGAATTAGAATCTTAAAGTTTTCAGACCTAAGTAATATTTTAAGAATATCTATCATAGTTTGAGGTTGTTGAGTTAATCCTATGACTCTTAAGAACATTGTAATTGGCATATTTGATCTTGGAAATTCCCATTAGTAACTGCTACTTGAACTGATGATCTTTCAATAGTGACGGTGGGATTTGAGATTTGTGTCACTGTGATACTGTAGACTGTATAATATGTACTGAGGATTTGAGATTTATTTGGGATCTTAATGATTTTTAGAAATAAAAACCAGAGGCGATTATTATTTGAGCAATATGTGGCGATCTCAGAGATAATCTAAATTTGAATTGATGTTACAAGAAAGGTAACATAATGGAGATATCTGAATTCTTGTTCGATGTGGTCATGGTGAAAAATCAGTGGAGTATGTTTACTGGTAGATCTTGAGGATCTGATCTATAAATAGTGGGAGTAATCTTATCAGATGAACATGACTATAGTGGATCGAAGGATGAAAGTGATATTAAGGATGACCGATTATGAACTCTGGAAAGTCAATTTGATCCCCGGACTTATAGTGATGAATATGTTGGATCATGACCCATGGTTGACTTGGTATTGAGTTATATCATATTGACATGACTACAGATCTGGGACAATCCTAACTCATGCAGGTAGCTTCGATTCATATGTCGATGCCAGGCTGAATTTCGAGGACGAAATTCTTTTTACAAGGTGGGTAGGATTGTAGCCCTCGGGTCCCGATATACGTATGTTAATACTGGTATTTGATATTGATTTAATTATCCTGGTAATCAGATTGAGGCCACTTCAGCTCAAGATATTATTTCCATTATTTATAATTTTTCTAGAATTTTGAAATTTTTTTGGGAATTATTGGAGAAGAATCTCAATTCGGGGTCAATCGGTGTCACGGTCTGACTCCAGGATTTTTAATTAACTATCGGGAATGAATTTTGAAAATCTGACTTTACAACAATATTCAGGATGATATCTTCTATTTTTTTTAGAATTTTTGAGAATTTTCCTGAATTAATAGAGTTTAATCCAATAAAATAATGCTTAAATGTTTATTCAAAAAGAATAAAATGAAATTAAAATAAATTTAAAAAAATTGGCATGTGTATCAATAACAGGTTTCAAACCCCACGTGTCCCACATGTGAAATGAATGCTCTAACCACATGGCCACTTTGGTATTTGTTCCTTTGTGGAAGCCATTCTATTTGAACATTTTTCCCTTACCTCTATAACCAAAAAACAACTTTATTAATTGTTTCTTCTCAAATTCGAACCATGGCCACCACCCCCATACTATAACACCCAGACCGCTTTGCCACATTGGCGTGTGGCTTAAAACCCAAGCCCATTTATTTAAACCACGTTTAACTCCCCCATCTTCTCCAACTTCCCCCACTCTCTTTAACTTCTCTTACACTTTCTCCCCCTCATTCCCACTCACACAAACTGAACCCACTCCTCCTCTCACGTAGCCTAACTCTCAGGGAGCTTAGGGGTGTGTGTGGTGCCTATAAAAGGGACATCTCATCATCTCAAGTCACTTGCAAAACTTCAATCTCTCTTTCTTTCTTCCACTACAATATCTCTTCCTCTTTCAAATTTGGCGAGATTCTAAAGTGCTGGTCAAGGAGAAGAAGATTTAGATTGAAGGGAAGCGTTTCAGGTACTTTATTTTGCATTTTTGTAGAATTTAGTTCGTTGTGACATTTCACCGAACACGTAGTATGCGTTACATGTTAGCTTTAATTTCACCTTGAAAACGCATGCTAAAATCACAATAAAATTTTGTAGAACATCAAGGATATGCCTCCCAATTATCATGATTTTTAATTTATTTTTAGAAATTTATTTACAATCGAAAAATAACTGGACTGTGCTGTGCACTGCACTGTGCACAGCACAGTGCAGACCAGGCCAGGTCTGGCCTGGCCAGACCAGACCCAACCTGGGTCTGGCCCAGCCTGGCTAGGCCCCGCCTGGTTGGTCGGGCTTAGATAGATCCGACTGGGTTTGGGCTCAGCCAGACCCAACTGGGTCTGGGCACAGACCCAGTCCGGGTCTGTTTTACAGACCCGAACCCGTCCCTAAAAAAAAAAGAAAAAAGAGAAAAAGAAAGAAAGGAAAAAAAGAAAAAGTAAAAGAAAAGAAAAGAAAAGGAACAAATAAAATAAAAATAAGTAGAAAAATAATTGTAGCATTTACTGTTGCAAACTAGACCCAAACCCATTACTGTAGCAACAGACCCGTTAAGCTTTTTATTTATTTTTATTGATTTTTAGGTTCATTTTAATTCAGAAAATTCCAGAAAATTCACAGAAAATTCACAGAAAATCATAAACTAAATTTGAAACTGTATAAAATTATTTTGAAGTAATATTACTTAGAATAACATGAAATTAAATATTTTTGTAATTACTATTCAATGATAATTTATTTTAAAATGACCAATAAATTACTAAATAGCACAAAAAAATATGAAATTCATAGTTTAGTAATATGTAAATATTATACATCAATTTATTAGCTTATGCAAGTATTTTAGTATGAAAATATATTTTTAAATAGTTGCTATAATTTAGAAATTAAATTATTTGAAAATATTAACCAACCAAAATTATAATAATAGTAAAAAAAAATTACTTTCTTATTTAACTTATCACTGAATAAGAATATATCAAGTCTCTAATTAATTCACGCAATATTTAGGCCGCGAATTTTACCCAGAGCCAGTTGCAGTTACAGGAATTCAGACTCCAACGACATAAGGCAAGTGTACACAATTCTCTTCTCGTTGACTTTCGTCTTGATCTTAATTCTTCCTCTTAAATATAATCATGGTTATCATATCGCATGATCGTTAATACTATCCTGTGATCATATTTACATATCAGCTTTTCTCTTCCGATTATATGACAATTATTCTTGTATTCTTGATATTATTACCTGTACCGTCTCGTGATCATGTTACATTGCCTTACATATCGTATTCTCATCTCGTTCCTGTACAAACTACATTCAACTTAAAGTTGCATGATTGCTTGTATGTGGTAGACTAATTTATTGACGTGAAGTTTATACTGATCATAACAAATACTGTGATTTGGATCTTGAGGTTAACTGGATAACAATGAAGAAAGATTGATAGTTAAAGATTGAATATCGATTGATATTGTGATCCTGATATTACTGGAAATTAATCAAGAAATTGACCATTATATTCTAAAAAATTATTCGAGGATACTTGTTGGATTATGGACATATGATCAAGATTGACTTATTATGGCCTTTCGATTGCATGATATTGTCATCACTTGCACTACTTTGCATGCATTGGTATCACTTGCACAACTTTATATTTATAACTTGTTATTGTCACTGGTTACATTATCTAGTGATCTTGATACACATTATATCCACTATCTGTCACTGATATTTTTGGTACTGATTTCTGATTCTATAACCCTGATTAACACACTGTTTGCATTTGCATTTAATTAATAAAATTAATCAAGCCGGGGTTATTGGGGAAGACTGTAGCAGGGGAAATCTAGGGAGGTGTGCTTGGAAGGGCGACCCCTTGTGGGTTTGGATGCCACACGTGATCTTGTTATTTATGCGCGCTCCTGTTATTACATGTTACATGATACCTGAGTACAGTGAACTATTTTCTCCCTGCTATCAAGATCCACTAACGCATCACTTGTTTAATATGTAGTTGTCCTGTGGGATGGGGCACAGGATGATTGCATTAGTTAGAATAATAAAATATACTAGACATATGCACTTACATCATGTCCTGCATTGTCTTCAGTGACTTAGTACCTGAGATATATTTTCAAGATACTGATACTTGAACTCATGTGACATGCATTGTCTTGACTACATGAATTCTTGGATATACCATGTTATTTTATCTTGTGATCTCGAGTTCTTATGATCTTGTGATTATGTTTCACGACAATTACTTGTCCAGGACGTCTCATGTTCATTATATACATGTCATATCATGCATGCACGATGTTATTGTACATGATCTATCTTCTTCATTACTGTTACTGTTATTACTTTCAGTTCTCGATACTGTCAAACATATTGTTCTTATGTCCTGTTTATTATTACTACATTTTCATATTCTCTCTTTTATCGTTCTTTTCCCTTCGTGTACTCTTGCTAGTCCGCTTCTGACGGACCTTTATATTATTTTTCAGTATTTAGATCAGGAAGCTGGTATAAAGAGTTGTTCGTAGATTATATTCTGGTTTCGCTGTTCTCAGGAGAGTTAAGTTTTCTTCTTGACTTATTTTATTCAGATATAGTGGATGACATTGTTTATGATTCAGTTTTTCATATATGTGATTTTATCCCTGTGCTTGGTTGTATGTGCATATATGTGTGCTATCCTGCTTGTTATTGACAGCCTAAGATACTCATGGAAGAGATTTTACTCTTCGTGAGTATCTGCTAGCCATTATCACGTACCTGTATTCCGTATTTTGGGAAGCGGGGCGTGACAGGTACATCGTTGATACGGGTCAAAGGTAAGCAAGCGCCGAAGAGGAACTAATTTTTTTAGGTTTTAGTTTCTTTTCTTTTAATTTTAGTGTAAATTACCAACTCCTCAATCTTCCAAATCTCTTTCACTCTTTCCAACTTCTTTGTACATATTCACTTCCATTTTCTCCACCTTCTCAATCTACCACCTCTTCCTCACTTAACTGTAACTCAATTTTTCTCTTTTCTTTTAAAGAACTAAAAGAAGATTTTTAATCATTCTTTGTAACCTAAAAAACAACTTACTAAAAAAGCTTCCATCGCTAGTCCCTCCTTGTGGATCACGACCTACATAGCCACTTGCTATTGCGATAATATTGAGTACTTGCATTCTATTCTTAAAGTTCTGAAAATTCTATTTTCTTGTGTGCAGGTAAAAACCTCAATCAAATTTTAGCGCCCCTCCTCTTTCTTCTCTTTCTCTCTCTAATCTCTCTACAACTTCCTTTATCTCTCAACTTTCTCCCCACACTACCTTAGGCGCCACCTCTTCCTATTATCACCACCCTCTCCACCACTATTAACACCACCTTACACCATTATAACCACTACCTCACCATCCTCTCCTCCCACACCATGGTCGCACCACCTCTCCATAACCCTCTTTCTCACTATCTCATTCTCTCTCTAAAAATCATAACACTTCCCTGACTTTCTCTCTCTAACTCTATACTCTTCCTGACTTCCTCTCTCCCTCTTAACACCCTACTCCCTCTCTCTAACTCACCCGACCACCCCCTCCCTCCTCCACTTTCTCTCTCTAAAACTTTCTCTCTCCTTCACACTTCCCCTCTCTAGTTACGTGTGTCGTGCATGTGGTGTCAGGAGTTTAGGCGAGTACCTTTCTCATGTAGCAAGTACTCTTCCCTGTGTGCACATACATGTTCTCGTGTAGGGGTACTGTTAATTAGTTTTAGTAATTTTATAGAAAAATAACTGTATAAATACTTGTATCGGTGTTTCTGGGTGTTGGCGTACCAGTGGATGTATTTGGACTTGTATTATGTGTCTGGATGTCTGTTGTAATTTTTAGAATTTATCTTTATTTTTGTATATTTTTGGGACTAAAAGGTGTGCATGTTTGAGAATAACGGTGGTGCAGGTTGTAGGTATAGCCCACTTTTCGGGCTACCCAATAGGCTACCCTCTAGGTTTCGTAGTAACTACAGGGGTGCACTTAAACCACTCCGCAGTTTCTCATGCTCAGCCTGATAAGGCGAGCTTAGCGCTCAACGCTGAGGATTATCATTTTTATGTTTATATGTGTGCTTGTGTGGTACTAAAATCTTTTGTAGGTACCTATTCGGCCTTCTAGCCGAATTAGCCTCCAGGCTATACTTCAGCCGTCGGGCAGCCCATTTCCCAGGCTATCCTATACTCTCTAGGTTTAGTGGTAGTTACAGGGGATGTGCTTAAATCCTCTGAGTTTTTTATGCTCTTCCTGGTAGGTGATCTTAGCGCTCAGTGATTTATTGCTAGACTCACCCGAGTAGAACTCTGTCAGACCATAGAATAGTGTTTCAACGCTCGAGTCATTCTTGTAGTTCCGTCATGTACTTTAGCGGTTAACGTTGCTCGCTTACCTTGCCCCAGTACTTCTTAGCTCCGCTTGTATGTGCGTTTGGTTGTGTTACTATTTTATATTATTTAATGGTTGTGAAGAGTTTGAAATTTTTAATATGAATTATCCCTGAATTAAGTTACATGATTTGCATAACTCCTAACACCTGATATCGGTTACTGATACACTACTTGACTGGATGTATCCCATACCTAATACTCTAACCTGATTCGGTAACATAATATCAAATTCAGTACAAATACTCTAACCTCTGATTGGTACCAAGACACCTGACTGGTTAAATTATTAAATTAACAAATATTGCTTTTATGAGGACTTGACATTATTAATATAATATTACCAGAACTCTGGCATTCCTGAATTACCGTACTCTTGAAGTACTGAATTCCTATACTCCTGAATCCCTGTACAAGGATATGCATACTTCTGTTATAATCCTGTTATTTCCCTAAAACAATTATCGTGAGCCTAAACTGGAAATAATTCAAAAATTTATAATAATAAACAACTTACACACGGGGGCAAAGGAAACTGATGGAATCAATATGTGTACGTGTTTATATATAGCTCTATGTTGCACAGCTACATTTCAGAACGTCATAAGGGCTCCAGGTGTTTTGGTGGGGTCAACTGGCACCTTGTACTGATTCTACTCCTAATTCCAGGGTAAAGATCCTTACAGTCTAGTGGCTGGTTCTGGACTCTAATACCAGATACTCCTGAGGTCGTTGTCACGGGTATGCACGAGGCCACTATAAACATGGTTCGTTGATCCCCATCAGTTTTCAATACCAACCTCTCCTTACTCCTATGTGGATGTTGTGTGCTGGGACGCTGGGATACATACCTAAACATACTGGTCAGATAAGTTTTAAAAATAATAATATGCTACTGATATGATTACATTACTGATCTTACTGACTCTATAATTGTTGGCCCAGAGGCCTTCCACTCTAGTTTTGATGATGATTAACTCATGTATGTTGGCCCAAAGGCCCATCACTCTAGTTTTGATGATGATCAACTCATGTAGTTATAGTACTAATGATCTTGTGTTTAATTAGTGACAGATTCATTATCAAGATCTTAGTAGGTGCATAGCTCAACAAAGGACAAAATATCAAGATTTGGAGCTAGCACGGTGTGATCCAAGGAGCTTTTTGGATCAAGCTTGGACCAAGTCAAGAAGATGAGAAGCCTTCAAGTGAAGACTTCAAGAAGATGAAGACTTGTGTCTAGGTATAAGATTTTTATGTTTTAGATAAAATGTAAAGAATAGATAGTTGGTGGATTGCTCAAGTAGATATCACACACACACTCTTGATTTACTTGTTTTTTTCATAAAAGAATTTTCAGATTTAGAAAAGATTTTTTCATTTTGGAAAAATACAAGTTTGGTTTTTGTGTTTCTCATGTACTTATCTTTTAACCAAAACCAAGTTTAGAGCTTTATGACAAAAACATAGATATTTCATTATGATTGTGTAGTGGATCATATCCATACACACTATGCTTTAAAAGTATATCTTGTTTTTGTATTTGATGAAGATTTGGAAAAACATGTTTTGGAAAAATATGTTTTGGAAATACAGTTTTTATCATTAGCCTAATATTTTCAAGTTACAAAAATAGTCCAATCTTTTATAACATGCCTTGATTTTGTGCAAGCATGTTTGTTTATCAAGTATATTGGTTAAAACTATTTTTGTAGATTTTTATGTTTTTATGGGATTTTATAGATGAGCCAACAAGACAAACTTTTTTATCCCAGAAAAAACTGTTTTCAGGCTTCAGCTAGTCGACTTGCCTACCTTTATAGTCGACTAGTCCTGAAGTCGGTCGACCGGGTCGGTTCGACGACCGACGTGCACAAACGTGCACGCCTGTGTGTACTGGTGGCACGGTCGACCGTGCCGGTCGACCGCTCCAGAGAGCAGTGCTCTCTGGAAAGTTCGGTCGACCGCACCGGTCGACCGTGGCTCCAACGTCAGAAATCCGACCGTTGGCGATCGACCGGGCCGGTCGACCGGAAGTACTGACAGATCCCAACGGCTAGTTTTCTGCAGCCTATAAATTGGGGGTCTTGTCATTGTTTTGAGATAAGATTTTGGAGTCTCTTAGAGCCAGTTTTCCCCAGACTTTTTAAAGGGTTTTCTCCACAAAATAGAGAGCAAATATTTCCTATCTAAAGGGAAGTTTTTATAAAGAGTGTTAAAGAAAGTCTTTGAGTTTTCCTCCACCTTTCACATCCTTGATTTTCTCACACCACACTTGAGCATCCATTGATTATTCATCCTATAGGTGTGTTTGTAGTGAGAGTGCTTTAGGTGATCAAAGTGTTGTGATCACCAAAGATCTTTTCTTTGTTCTTTGAGGAGACGGGCAAGTGTGCTCGTCGTTGTTTTGAGTTCGGGTGCGGACTCGGTTGTTTGAGGCGCGCGGCCTCGGCGAGCCGGTGGGCTTGCGGTGTGTAAGGGACTAGGGAGTCCGAGGGCTTGTAGGTGTTGCGGCACCGAGGAGAGATCCATTGGGATCTTGCATAGTGGAAATCCTTCGTGTGTCGAAGGCGGGGATGTAGAGCAAGTGTGCTCGAACCTCGAAACATACCCTTGTGTTTGCGATTGCTTACTCTCTCTCTCTTTGTCTCTTTTATATCTTGCATACTTGTATTGTTCATCTCTATATGCTAGATATACATTGTGTGCTTAATTGATATACTTGCGTGGGATTGTTACTAACTCTTGTATTCAACCAAGAGAGCCAACGCGGCACCTCAACCCATTCAGGGGAATCTAGAGGGTTTGTCCAGAGCCCTTCACGGGGAATTCGGCAACACTCTTGTGTTATACATAGTGTTTAGTGTAAAAGTTTTAATTTGGTCATAATTGCTTTTTGCTTCCGCATTATTTGCATCATTCATCATTAAGTGACCATTACATTAGCCATCACCTATTCACCCCCCCTCTAGGTGAACCTACAATTGGTATCAGAGCTTGGTACTCTGATTTGGGTCTAACAACCTAGAGTTAAAGATCCTCATTTTTAGGCTAATCATAAGATTTGTACACACACACTATGGAGTTCATGTCACCACCCACCTTTAACATTCTTAACATCCAAATTTGAAAGGTTAGGATGTCTTTGTACCTCAAAGCCTTAGGTTTTCATGTATATCTTGCCACTACTATAATGCATATTCTTTAGATGGTAAGAATTTTGAGGCTAAGCAAAAAGCCCTTCATGCTATCTAGTCAACCCTAAATGATGATTATTTATCTAGGGTTTCTAATGTTGAATCGGCTTTTGTAGTATGGAACATCATCACTCCCTCGGCGAAAAAGATCTATACTATGCGGGGAGTGACTCGGATGTTGGAAGCGACACCTCCAACAAGTGCTACATGGTCCAAGGGGATAACCCCCTTGAGGTAAACTCCGAATCCGATGATGAGGACATGTCATATGATGAGCTCACTTCATTTTGCCAAACAATTCTTGAAAAATATGACATGCTTAAGAAGAAAATAAAAATTTAAAAAAGAACATTGCTTGCATGCATATAGAACAAGATTCATTTAAATCTAACATAGCATGTTTAGAAAAAGAAAATAACAATTTGAAAAAGAATTTTGATGCCTTGCTTAATGAAAAATTCATTAGAAATAAAATGGCATGCTTAGAAAAGGAAAATAAAGATTTGAAAAATGAGAATGTTTCTTTACTTTCTAAATTTAATGATTTATGTGAAGGAAACACTATTTTGAAAAAGAAAGTTGATTTGGTGGAAAAAACAAAAAAGAAGTTATTTTTCAAGAGAATAAATCTTTGAAAAGAAAAATTTGTGAAAAAGAAAAAGATTTTGTTCACAAAAGAAAAAGAAAAATGATTCTATATCTCACCATGCTTTACATGCCACAACTAATGAGATTAAGAATTTGAAAAATAAAATGGATGGTTTGAGTTCAACTTTGAACTCTTGTACTTTTAATCATTCTAGGTTGGAGTCAATGTTTTCAAAGAAACAAACTCCACACATTCATGCACATCATAACCATGCATTTGCTTATGTTGCACAACATGATCACACTCCTACACATAAGCATACTAAGGTGTACATATGTACACATTGTGCCGCAAAGGCCATTTAGCAAAGTTTTGTTATGATAATATTAATTCTCTAAATTTTGCTAATTATAAAAGATTTTGGGTTCCTTACAAGTCTAACCCCAAAGGACCCAAGCAAAAATGGGTATCAAAACCCCCACCCCATGTTTTGATGTAGGTGAGGGATCTCTCAAGACGTGAGAGAGTTGGTGCCTTGGTAGTGGATGCACTTGGATATCATGGACATACTTTTGGGATGCATCACTATCAAGGAGCTTTGGTGGGACAACCACCATGTTAGGAGCTTTGGAGTTGTTAACAATTTCTAAACTCCTACTTTTTGTGTTCATGCTTGTTCATTCATAATATTCATAGCATGTTCATGTTTTATGATTTATTGTGCTTCATGTGGTATGAACTAGTTTAATGTAGAATTTGTCGAAACTTGCATGTATACATGTACAAATAGTGAATTACAATTGATTCATATATAATTGAACTTCATGCTCATTTGTATCCACTATATGCATATGTATAATCTAGTTTTGATGATTCTTGTTTATACATGTTTTACCTATTTTATGATTTTACTTCATGTACATGTATTTTAAATTCAAATCTAATAAATATACATGTATACCCCGTGAGTCTCTTGCCTTCATGTAAACATCTTTAATAGACTCTTTTATATTTGGCATATGTATGTGTATTGTTAGGATTGGATTAATCATACATATACCATGAAGATTAGTGTGTTGATTAAAAATGATTTTTCGTGTTTTGTTAAAATGTGACTTACGAGCTTCATTGACTATTTTCATAAAAATACTATTTACATGATCGTTTAAACACTCACACTTTTGTTAAAATCATCTTTGAGCTCTATAGACCATGAGTGCTTAAATTTTTGTGTATCTAGTTATGTTTATGAAAAACATAAAATTTGATATATTTTTGAAGGATCTTTACTAGTTTTTCAAAAACATTTATACTAGTTATTTGTTCATCAATTAATTTTTTTGATTGACACATGATTCTATTTTTCTCAAAATTTGATGCTTCATGATTTGAATATTAGTTTATATGTTAGTTTTATCAACACTAGGATTTATACTTGAACATATTGTGGGCCACAAATAAATCTAATTATTTTGTGCTTGAATGCTTATTTGAACCCATGAAATGTGCTTGTATTGCTTAGTTTTGATGATACATACATTTTTAAACTTATATTCTCACTTTTTGGATTTAATTTATGATCATGTGTTTTTCATTTCATGTATATGTGTATTTTGCCAAACTTTAAGCTATACATGTATACCTTTTGAGTCATTTGCCTTTAATGCAAATCTATTTATATGGACTCAATTGTGTTTAAGAGATATGTATGTATACTTATTGTGTTGTCAAAACATACATATATCTTGAAATATTAATTTTATTTTTAATAATTTTTTTGTGTGTGTGATGATTTAAAGGTATATTGAGATTTATTGACATTTCTTTTTGCTTTATTCCTTACTTGAAGGATTTCGTACTAGTTTTAAAATATTTTCATATTAACTAGTGCAATCTCTTCATATGATAGAGTATATGATAAGCTTACTCGTCAATTGGTATCATTGGATATTTTCAATTGGTATCAATATGATTTTTATATACTCGTATTTTGATTGTATGTATGAATGCTTTCAAATTTAAATTATATCAATTTCTATTGGTATTATCTTCATACATATATGTGATCTATTTGCTAAGCTTACTTCAACTTTCAATTGGTAATTCTTAAAGCTTATGCAATATGTTTTCAAATTTGATATCAAAAAAAAAATATATGTTGATTTGATATCTCAAAATGTGTTTTATTAAGAAAAGTTCAAAATTTTAAAGAAAAATTCAAAATTTTTGATTTGTATTTCCTATATGCAAGGAGAGCTTAACATCTCTCTTACATATGAATTCATGTTGAGTATATTATATATTGAGGAGCTTGACAACTCTTCTTTATATGATATACGTGTGTAGGGGGAGCTTCACATCTCCTCTTATGCATTACATAATATGTGTTATGTGAGTTAGGGCTTGTCATCCCTTCTTCATGTAATGCATATGTGTAGGGAAGCTAACTTAGCGTCTTCCTCTTCATGGATGTATATCGCATATAAATCTTTATTGATTGACTTGTATTACCCCTTCTTGATCTTTTTGTTTTGACAAAATTTTGAGAAAAATATGATTTGATTTTACTTTGAACCCTTTGTTGATGATTGACAAAAAGGGGGAGAAGTATTTGAGTATATATGCATGTTTTATTTATGCATATATGTTGGTTTTGCAAACAGAAGAAAAAGATTTTATTTTGTTTCATCTCCATCATTTGCATACATATTTATGAGCTTCATTGTCATATATTATTATTTATGTCTATGCATGAGTTAAGGGGGAGCTTCTTTGAAGCTTAACTTTAATCCATGCATATATAACTCCATGAGTTTTGTCATCATCAAAAAGGGGGAGATTGTTGGCCCAAAGGCCCATCACTCTAGTTTGATGATGATCAACTCATGTAGTTATAGTACTAATGATCTTGTGTTTAATTAGTGACAGATTCATTATCAAGATCTTAGTAGGTGCATAGCTCAACAAAGGACAAAATATCAAGATTTGGAGCAGCACGGTGTGATCCAAGGAGCTTTTGGATCAAGCTTGGACCAAGTCAAGAAGATGAGAAGCCTTCAAGTGAAGACTTCAAGAAGATGAAGACTTGTGTCTAGGTATAAGATTTTTATGTTTTAGATAAAATGTAAAGGATAGATAGTTGGTGGATTGCTCAAGTAGATATCACACACACACACTCTTGATTTACTTGTCTTTTCATAAAAGAATTTTCAGATTTAGAAAAGATTTTTCATTTTGGAAAAATACAAGTTTGGTTTTTGGTGTTTCTCATGTACTTATCTTTTAACCAAAACCAAGTTTAGAGCTTTATGACAAAAACATAGATATTTCATTATGATTGTGTAGTGGATCATATCCATACACACTATGCTTTAAAAGTATATCTTGTTTTTGTATTTGATGAAGATTTGGAAAAACATGTTTTGGAAAATATTGTTTTGGAAATACAGTTTTTATCATGAGCCTAATATTTTCAAGTTACAAAAATAGTCCAATCTTTTATAACATGCCTTGATTTTGTGCAAGCATGTATGTTTATCAAGTATATTGGTTAAAACTATTTTTGTAGATTTTTATGTATTTTATGGGATTTTTATATGAGCCAAAAAGATAAACTTTTTAATCCCAGAAAAACTATTTTCAGGCTTCAGCTAGTCGACTTGCCTACCTTTATAGTCGACTAGTCCTGAAGTCGGTCGACCGACGTGCACAAACGTGCACGCCTGTGTGTACTGGTGGACGGTCGACCGTGCCGGTCGACCGCTCCAGAGAGAGCAGTGCTCTCTGGAAAGTTCGGTCGACCGCACCGGTCGACCGTGGCTCCAACGGTCAGAAATCCGACCGTTGGCGGTCGACCGGGCCGGTCGACCGGAAGTACTGACAGATCCCAACGGCTAGTTTTCTGGCAGCTTATAAATTGGGGGTCTTGTCATTGTTTTGAGATAAGATTTTGGAGTCTCTTAGAGCCAGTTTTCCCAGACTTTTTAAAGGGTTTTGATTTGTCACATACATTGCATTTATGTTGTCACTTTACCATACTTGTTTGCTAATAAATGATATTAATAAGTGTCTTTTTTCTTTGCTAAATGTAGGCCCAAATACTCAAAGGAATAAAAGAAGAACAAGCCCAAAAGCCCACTTTATTCTGAATTAATTCAGAATAAATTCGAAGTGAAGAAATCTGGGCTATATCTTGGCATATCAAGGGGTTGAGAAAAACTCTCCTTGAATCGAGGAATCGAAGCTAGAAAATCAAAAGTCGATTCAGTCAGCGGTTGAAGAAGCAACAAGAAAACCAGCAGGAGATACGAGCCCCACTTCAAACCGGGGAGACCCCACCAACAGGGTGTGGCCACCTGGCCACACCCTTGCCGCGGAAACGCGGCTTTTGCCGCGTTTCCGCGGCAATCTTGGGGAGTTACGGGGAGCGTTTGCTCCCCCGACCTCCCCGGGATCTTGGTTGTTAGGGTTTCTGCCTATAAAAGGCCATATTGTGCACTAAAAAGGAGGCGAATGCAGAGATAGGACTTTAGACTCTTTTTCCATTTCTTAGTTAGCTTTTCTTTTATTTTTATGTAACTTGTATGTAACTTAGGGTAGAAGAAGATTCATGTAAGTAAGAGAGAGAGGCTGAAGTTGAGAGTGACACCGACGATGTACCCTCCTCCTTTCTTTCATTGTCTCAGTAAGCAATAAAGGTAACATTTGTTTATGTTTGTATCTTTACTTTCCGTTTTGTTTTGCTTTCCTCTTCCTCTTCTACTTCACCTTGGTTGTATGTGTTGAGTCTACAAGTGAACTCTAAAGCAAGTACACACCGAAGCTACGTGAGAGCCAGCGATCGTTCATGAAGACGTTCTCCTCTTCCAAGCTCGCATCACTTCGTTCTTCTTATGCTTGACGATATAATGTGCACGGGGACCGAGCTCGAGTTTATGATCGATGCGTTGAACGCCTCCGAAGTAAAAAGGTAGAACTTGCAAAAAGGTTTCCAAGTAAGTCATCACCAAACTAGGTAAGTAATTCTTTCTTAACTTTCTTTCTTTTCTTTTATCGCTATAGTATAGATCGCCACACACGATTTCTTTCACCACTTCTTCCAAATCGTTTTCTTTCTTCTCCACTTTACTTTTCGTCGTTTTTTGATTTTCCACCTTCTTCATCTTTCATATTCTTCTAACTTTAACTATACTTTCTTTTTCATTTTCATAACATAAAACAGAGAAGAACCTTCGCTTATTTTCTCACGATTTCAATAAAACTGTAAACGCTTCCATCGCAAACCCTCCTTGTGGATCACGACCCGCATTAGCCACTTGCTATAGCGGAAGTATTGAGCACTTGCACGTTTTTATTATAAGATCTGAAAATCCGTATTTTTTGTGCAGGTTTAGCCTCAATCAAATTTTGGCGCCATTGCCGGGGAGGGTAACATGTTTTTTATTGAAATCTGAAATTTTTTTTTTTGAAATCTGAATTTTTTTTAGAACTAAACGAATTTCTTCTCTGTTGCAGGTTCAGGGCAAGCAAAGCTAAAATTTAAGGTTGCAGTAACATATAAGTGGCCTTGGGCCTTTGCTATAGAAAGCAGAGACCAAGGGCCCTCTGAATTGCCGCATTTCCACGGCAAAAGCCGCGATCCGCGGCAAGGACGAGTTGACTACTAACAGATTTTTGCAGGGCTGCTAGCTTTGCAAATTATAGTTTTCTGCAATTATTTATTTCTTATATGCCATCACAAAACCTGCTAATAATCAACAGTAAAAAGTTTGTTGCAAAAGTTAAAAATTGATTAGACGTTTGCATTTTAGGCACGCGTTCTTTTCAATTCATTTATTTTTTTTTACTGTTGAAGAGTGCTGGAGACAAGGTATGTAAGCATAGCATATAGCATAGGAAACATTCTTGGTGATATTTGCTTTTGAATGTTACTTTCTTTATCTTGCACACCTTGCACAAAATCATCTTAGGGCACTAACCCATAACAAGATAAGGTGGGGATTTAATCACCCTTCCTTAGCCCAAAATCAGAATCCAAGCACTCACTAACCCAAGCCTAACCTAAAATCGAGTAGACGTTGGCCCTAGGGACATCTCGGACTCAATTAGGAGATTATCCTAAGGGGGAAAAATGTTGGAATCTAACTCCTGCAAAATCAGTGTCTAGGAAAGGGATTGAGGGCCGAAAGCCCGAAGGTTGGTGGTTATTTAATTAAGGAACGTCTTTGACGGAAACCTCCCACCAACCTTGCCCTGACCTGGCTGATTAGCTTGTGTTAAAGTCTACATTAGACCTCCCGTGGACAGTCTAACCAGTTAGGAGTCGTCTAGGTCTAGGTCTACCCTAACTTAGGTTAGAATTTTTTTTTTTCCTTGTTTGTTTATTTGTTTGTTTTTCTTTCTTTTTGTTTGTATTCCATTGTGTGATATGGCTTATAATAATAATTTTTTCAACTATAATAATAATCCATATTACACATCAAACTCTTTTTCGGATATTAACCCGCATATCATGACTTTAACCAACCTAGTGTGCCGGATTGGTCTTATCCGAATCAATATGACCCATACCCCCCATCTAATAACTATAATTTCCATAATGATTTCAACTCTTCACCGAGTCAGTGGGGATTCAACTCCCCGAGCATAATTTCCAACCACCTTGCCCTCCTTCTCCACCCAGTCCACATTATGTTCAAGATTCATACTCAGTTCCACCCGTCCAAAATAGGAAACCATCAATTTTGGAACGGAGTATGCGTGAGTCCAAACACAAATCCCAAAATCTGATGGACTCACAATTTCAATACCACTTCCAAGACAACTCTTCATCTTTTCATCAAAACAATGAACCCATCAATTATGAAAAGATGCTAGAAGCCATGACTCATGCTCAAATGCTAGAAATCGTGACATAGATATGATGGTCGAATCTCTACGTTCCCACCGTCCTGATGTCACTTACCATTCTGTTAGAGCCAAAGAGTCATGTTGTTTTGGAAATCAAGATTCTATTTCAGAACAACCATTTGAACTTACCCAAACTCCAAATTTTGAAAAGATATTGACAGTTTGGCAAGTTATTCCTTTCATGAAATAGAACTTGAGAATGAATATGATCTTGAACCCCAACTTAGTGATTCAATGCTTCTTCCTGATTCAATAATGACTCCGGTATCTTCACCTGATTTCGATCTTTTCCCCGAGTCAACATTGGATCCTGTACCAATCCATAATGAAATTGAATCACCCATCTGTGAGGATCATATTGAACTTGACCAATTATACACTCTTGAAGATCCTATTGACAAATTGGCAAGTTCTCAATTTTTTGATATTGAAGTCAATGAGATATGTGACCTAGATTCTCATATCTGTGATCCAGTTCAACTTTCTGAATCAATCTTGACTCCTGTTGTGTTACCAAACTTGAGTAATGTTTTAGAGTCAGTTTTGATTCCTCCACCTATCATTCATGAACTGGAATCACCCACATTAAGTCACATTCCATTGTTAAAAAATGCATATGGACTGGAGTTTCAATTTCTTGACTTGGACCCAATTTCTGAACCTATTTCGACTCCTGAACCTTTACTTGACTTAAGTCACCTTCCTGAGTCGGTATTAGTTCATGTCCTTCCTGAGTCCAAGTCAACTGTTCTATCATTTCATACTCCATTCTGGGACGAGGCGGTTGACAAATTTGACTCCGAAATCAATTATGGAATTTGGAAATTAGATGGGGTTAAATTTTTAATAAAAATCCTTCATGGATATATCTTTTTAATGGGTTATATTAAAGATAGTGCTGGTGGGTTTCCTCCGAGACCCAAGAAAAGTTGATTGGGCACGTTTCGTGGACCAATCCGACCACCACCGGAACCACCACCTTAAGGTAACCTTTTCCTTCCCTTTCTTCTTTTTCATGCATCTATGCATTAATTCATACATTGAGGACAATGCATGAGATAGGTGTGGGGGAGGGTCTAACATAACTTTTCTTTTTTTAAAAAAAAAATAATAATAATAATAAAAAAAAAATTAACATTTTTCTTTACTTTTAAAAACTTTTTGAAAAATAGAAACAATATTTTGACTTATTTTTGTAAGAAATTAAGTTAATTTTAAGGAATAGGAAAATCCAAATTATGATTTCTTATACTTGGTCAAAAGAAGATTATTTGTTTGATTTTTAGAGTTAGGAAGATAATTTGTCAAAGTAATTTGGTCTTGATCTTTACCTGGATGAAATATGCACACTTCATACACTTACACACTTAGGGTTCAAAACAATGATTCTTATGCCTTATAAAAATATATATATTAAAAAAAAAAAAAATAAGTCTAATTATGATTAGCTAGGTGCTTTGGCCTAAGCAAGCCTTAGTATTTATGCGAAAGACAATTAGATAAGTTTGAAAAAAAAAAATGAATAAGTCTAATTATTGATTAGCTAGGTGCTTTGGCCTAAGCAAGCCTTAGTATTTATGCGAAAGATGATTAGATCCTCTGATTAAGCTGGGTATTTGTGCCTAATAAAGCATAAGTATTCACGCCTAAAAAGGATTCATATAATAAATCCTTAGTTTTGTGGCCTTGTTTGCTCGAGTCCTTAAGTCCTTGGGGGTGTTTTCTCACCTGGTGCCCTAAGACCGTATGGTTTGGGAGTCATCGATTAGAGGCTCGTTACATGGGCAGATTAGAAAGCCTAATAGAACTAAGGAATAATACCACAAAAAAAAAAAAAAAGTAAAAGTATATATATAAATAAGTAAGGCATAAAAGTTAGAGTTAATGAACCCTTAGTCAAAATTTTCACAGTCACAAGGTGCATATGACTTAGGGTAAAGTAATAGACTAGATGAGAAGTACAATTTGACTCCTTACTTTGATTGATAACAAATTTTTGAATAGAGACTAAGTTTAGGAATGAAAGATTCGGGTTTCCTATAACTTATAGATTGCTTAGATCTTACAATCATATTTCAAATATTTTTCTCTTTCAAATGTTTTTCGAAAATACTAACTCTTTATTTCCCTTTCTTTATGGATTTTGTGGGTGCAATCCGCTGAAAACCCTCACGAGACAAACTCGTCCTCTAGGGGGAACCTAGAGGTTTAACGGCTTGTTGCACATGCTCAGTGCAATCGCGTGACCTGCGAAAGTGGTCTAATAATTGATTCGAGTTAGTCTAATGTTTTGCTCGAGGGCGAGCAAAAGATAAGTGTGGGGGTGTGATTTGTCACATACATTGCATTTATGTTGTCACTTTACACACTTGTTTGCTAATAAATGATATTAATAAGTGTCTTTTTTCTTTGCTAAATGTAGGCCCAAATACTCAAAATAAAAGAAGAACAAGCCCAAAAGCCCACTTTATTCTGAATTAATTTAGAATAAATTCGAAGTGAAGAAATCTGGGCTATATCTTGGCATATCAAGGGGTTGAGAAAAACTCTCCTTGAATCGAGGAATCGAAGCTAGAAAATCAAAAGTCGATTCAGTCAGCGGTTGAAGAAGCAACAAAACCCAGGAGATACGAGCCCCACTTCAAACCGGGGAGACCCACCAACAGGGTGTGGCCACCTGGCCACACCCTTGCCGCGAAACGCGGCTTTTGCCGCGTTTCCGCGGCAATCTTGGGGAGTTACGGGGAGCGTTTGCTCCCCCGACCTCCCCGGGATCTTGGTTGTTAGGGTTTCTGCCTATAAAAGGCCATATTGTGCACTAAAAGGAGGCGAATGCAGAGATAGGACTTTAGACTCTTTTTCCATTTCTTAGTTAGCTTTTCTTTTATTTTTATGTAACTTGTATGTAACTTAGGGTAGAAGAAGATTCATGTAAGTAAGAGAGAGAGGCTGAAGTTGAGAGTGACACCGACGATGTACCCTCCTCCTTTCTTTCATTGTCTCAGTAAGCAATAAAGGTAACATTTGTTTATGTTTGTATCTTTACTTTCCGTTTTGTTTTGCTTTCCTCTTCCTCTTCTACTTCACCTTGGTTGTATGTGTTGAGTCTACAAGTGAACTCTAAAGCAAGTACACCGAAGCTACGTGAGAGCCAGCGATCGTTCATGAAGACGTTCTCCTCTTCCAAGCTCGCATCACTTCGTTCTTCTTATGCTTGACGATATGTGCACGGGGACCGAGCTCGAGTTTATGATCGATGCGTTGAACGCCTCCGAAGTAAAAAGGTAGAACTTGCAAAAAGGTTTCCAAGTAAGTCATCACCAAACTAGGTAAGTAATTCTTAACTTTCTTTTTTTCTTTTATCGCTATAGTATAGATCGCCAACACGATTTCTGATTTCTTCACACTTCTTCCAAATCGTTTTCTTTCTTCTCCACTTTACTTTTCGTCGTTTTCTGATTTTCCACCTTCTTCATCTTTCATATTCTTCTAACTTTAACTATACTTTCTTTTTCATTTTCATAACATAAAACAGAGAAGAACCTTCGCTTATTTTCTCAACGATTTCAATAAAACTGTAAACGCTTCCATCGCAAACCCTCCTTGTGGATCACGACCCGCATTAGCCACTTGCTATAGCGGAAGTATTGAGCACTTGCACGTTTTTATTATA